>JAOCZQ020797456.1:0-15083 GCA_025434785.2 Epizoanthus fatuus | reverse complement strand
TTTAAGAACAGTTTTATCAACTATTGCGTAATGAAATGGGACACGTGCCAGTAACACTTTTAAATGTAATTTTTATCTTTTTAATTGTACATAGTTTTTAGATTTTAGATATTAGATTTCTCTTGTAAATTTCTTTCTTTCCTCTGATGTAAACTTGAGTATTTCAATTTATCTATTTTTATACAAATTGCCAATCAAGTTAAATAAAGTTATTATTATATTATATACTTTCGAAAATCTTAGGGGGGGGTGAGTCAAATGATCACCAGCCTATACGTTCGTGTTATTAATTTAGGCTCGTACGTTTAAGGGTAAATATCAAATAATATATAAATGACATTGCGGACCACTAGGTAAATTAGATTGCCCCTCCTTGCGGACCTCGCGGATCACGTGCAGACCAAAAATCGGGCCCCAATGGCCCTTACTATACTACTTTCCGGTAAACTGTCTGGTTGGCATAACTTAGACCACGGAAGCAAATACTAAGAAGTGTAATTTGTACACATCCGATTGCATGCGTTTGAAAATAATTTTGGATAATTTATTTGTGAGAACTAGAAAGCAAGTGTGTATAACTACAAGAGTACAATGAAATATGTATAAGCCGTTATTTATAAAAACTATCATAGCTGAAGATTCATTTACAAATTAAATAGAAATAATAACGAAGATATGTTACCGTTTTCCAAATGTTATTAAAGCCCGGCGCACGCGAGAGGAAACAGCTGAGCAAAAAGTCTTGCGAGGCAATTTGCTCAGCTTTTTCCTCTCGTGTGCGGGGACATTTTTGTGAGAATTTCTTCTCGCGAGGTCGTGAGCAAAATATCTATCATGTTTGACATTTTTTGCCTCGCGAGGCAAATTCCTCACCGTGTGCGGACGACGTGAGAATCTAGCACAGCTAAATTTCATGATTAGCCAATGAGATGGCATCATGCGCTCACGTGACTTCAGAGCCGGCACTTCGTCGTCTTGGTCAAGATGGCGGACGAGAAGGACAAAATAAAACTTCTTCTCCTTCTCCTGCTGCGAAGGAGGCGCCGCAGAAGGTTGCAGTACGGCCAGGCTCCCAAGAAGAAGATGTGGGCCAGGAATTGGATTCTTAGGAATCGTGAGCAGGGAGCATACTGCAACCTTTTGCGGGAATTAAACTGTGAAGACCCTGAATCCTTCCGGCAGTTTCATCGACTGGACCGAAATGCATTTGAAACAGTTCTCGCACTGGTTTCCCCTCTGATTACTAAAACGAACACGAACATGCGGCAGAGTGTACCTCCTGGCGAGAAGCTCTCGATGGCCCTAAGATTTCTGGCCACAGGTGAGCGATTCCAGAGTTGTGATTTTTTTAAAGACCTTGCAGCTTGCTGCTTGCTGTATCAATTATAATTTGAAATTGTTGCAAATGAAATTAAAAGTTGTAAATATGTAATAATCGTTAATCCATACCGTGCATTATAAATAATGTAAGTTTAAAACTAACTGTACTGCCGACGTCGAACAACTGGGAAAATTTGCAATCCATATGTGCTCTCGTTATTTGACGTTTTTTACGGATTGAAGTAATGAAGAATGCACTAGCCTGTGAACAGAGAATAATCTTGATGTCCCGATGGCTGTTGAGTGATCTCACTGCCATTTTCATGCGAAAATATTTTCAACACGGAGGATGGCAGATTTCTAACTTCCTTGTTCCTATTTGAGAAGCATTTTTTGTATTATATATATATATAATAAATGTCACATAAATATTTAATCGTAGTGATAGTTCTGGCTGGATGACTGTTTCCTTCCATGGATTGAGAATTAGTTCAGTAGTCTATTAGAATAAAGTTATATGTCTTATATCAGTTTCTAAAAAAGGTGGAAATGCTACAAAGTTGGTGCTATTTTTCTTGGCCATTTTTCCTTTTTGGGGCATAATTAATTTCAAGAAAGACTTCAATTTAAAAGCATATTCATGAACATATAAAGTAGAATTTTTAGTACATTAATACATTAAATTAGTTTTTGTTAAAATTATGTTTTTTCAATTGTGGTTTTGCAGGTGAAAATTTCAGAGATTTGGCTCTACTTTTCAGAAGAGGAGAGCGGACCATTTCTCAAGCCGTGGATGACACATGCCAAGCATTGGTCATTGTTATGAAGGACAAGTATTTGAAGGTAATTACAGTCATCACAAAATGTTGGTTTTGCAGATATAATGCATGCTCGATTGGATATTACACTTGTACATGTATAGCAGTCATAAAATCAAATGTCTTCCTCTCAGATTCAGAGTGGGTAGCAAGCACTTGTCTCCTGCTATTGCACATAATCCATGTATGGTTGAATAAAACACACATTTTCATTGGTTGATGGCAGATGTTGTGATGTTCATGCCACACAAAGGTTTTGGCGATAATTTGGAGAGGTTGACACAGTGCCACTTCACGGGCACTGCCCAGCAACTGGCAGTTTGTACAATATAGTTTTCAAAATGGAATCCAGAATAACAAATCACTTGATGAATTAGTATTTCCGCCGCTTTGTCAAGTAGTTTGTCGGACTCAGTTTGGGCAGTAATATGGCTGGCCTGAACTGGACTTAATGACATACATTGGGAAACAATGAGTTTCATTTGCACAGGGAAAACAAAACCCTGTTTAGTGGTTGAACAAAATAAAGTCTTGATTCATTAAGCTTGTCATAACTTGTTAAAATTATAACCTAACAGTTGAACACATGTAGATACTGCTAATCAAACATAGTGTTCAGTTTTTATTTTGTCTTTGCTAATTATAACTTGATAATAAACATTATAAAACTGAATAAATGCAGCAAATGGATACTTTTCATGTAGTTTTTCAATTTATAATGTGATTAAAGTGATTAAATGGTTCCAACCACATAATGTTTGTCATGATCATTACTGAGAACATATGCCATTAAATTTATTTCCGGTGCCTATCTGCCCACCATGCCATTCAGCTGCTTGAGGCCTAGGTCAGTGTACATGTGAGGTATAAATTAATAACTTCATGTTATTTTCCAAGAGTTTCTGGGAAAGGAAAAAATGCAGGAATTCCAGAAGGTGTATGAACCCTGATACAACATCTACTTAGATTAAAGATAAACACTTGTTATTATTGAAATATATAATATGATTGTATTTTTCCCTAGGTTCCAAACACAGCAGAAGAGTGGAACAAAGTGGCCAACGAGTTCAACTCAAAATGGAATTACCCTGGTTGTATTGGTGCACTGGATGGAAAACATGTTGCTATTCAACAGCCTCCTGGCAGTGGTTCAGAGTATTTTAATTACAAGGGTTTTTTTAGTGTAATTCTTATGGCACTTGTAGATGCCAACTATAAGTTTTTGTATGTGGATGTTGGGGCACCTGGGCGTGCTGGAGATGCCGGTGTGTTTTATAATTCATCTATCAAACAGGCATTGGATAATAACACCCTCGATTTGCCACCTGCAAAAGTGTTGGAGGGTATTCCAAGCCCAGTTCATCACCACATTGTTGGTGATGATGCATTTCCTCTTTCTGTGAAGTTAATGAAGCCATATTCTCATCGCAGTTTAGAGTTACCAAAAAGAATATTCAACTATCGTTTATCTAGGGCAAGGCGTGTTGTAGAGAATGGCTTCGGCATCCTTGCCAATAGGTTTAGAGTTTTCCTTACAACTATAAAACTTAGTCCAGAAAGGGTTGACAATATCATTCTTGCAGCTTGTTGCCTGCATAACCTTCTAGTGGAAAGTAACAAGCATCTGTACTTGAGTGCTCGGGATGTGGAAGATCCTGTGAAACATAGTTTTGCTGGTGGTGCCTGGAGAGACGGCCCACAACTCCAAGGTCTGTCTCCCAGTGCAAGCCGAAACCCAGCACAAAATGCCAAACAACAACGGAGCGAATTAACAAACTACTTTGTATCCGATTTAGGGTCTGTATCCTGGCAGGAGCAAATGGTAGGGCATTAGATTTATAGTTAGTAGTAAGTTTTACCCATCCAGAGTGTCCACATTGAGGACTGTTGTAGCTAAAATGGACTTTTCCTGTAACAGTGAAATATGTCTACTGGTATAATTATTATGTACAGTACTAAGCATTTATAAATGCTTAATTGCAAACCAAGATGCATTATTGAATGAACCAATTGCAATATTGTAAGATTTTTGCAGTATAATGAATGCACCAGTCAGTGGTTTGCCCCAGGGGGTATCGGGCATACCCACTGGGATTGCCTCAAAAATTGGTCCCGTGGGTTGGGAAATTGACTCTTACCAATTTTTTGCCAAATTTAGTGAATTTCTGTGTACTTCAGTACTAAAGTTCTGATTTTCGGTGGGGAAATTGTGGGAAAAGACTGAAAACTCCTGCCCCATGGTAGGGAAATTAATTAAACAATTGTTGGAAAATATTTAATTTGGAAACATGTAGTTATAATGTGCACTAGGCAAGCTAGTTTTGTATAGAGTACAGTGCAGTATAGAGATTCAAATTTGCCATTAATTTTGTTATTCTTTATATTATAAAACTGTATCAATCTTGAAGTTGACCGATTTAAAAGCTGTCAACTAAACACACACAAAACTTGGCATTGTACCAAGACACAAGACTGACTGTCATGGATATACAAATAAATATTTTATTGTAAGATAAAGATGGAAGTGTTGTTGTTTGATGACCTACTTCAGATGTTGTCAATCACATTCAAGCTGTTGACAAGACTTGAAAAATAACATTTTTTTAGAAACAATATCACAGGTTGATTTCTGGGTTTCTGTAGCTTGTGGCATGAACAACATATTTAAAGTTTTTTTTAAAATGAAGACCAAAAGTTTATCAAAGCAGGTCAAAATACAATTTTCAATTGGAAAAAATCTAAATATAGTAATAATAAATAATTATATACATTTTACAATAAATATATATTATGGCCTGCAAAATGTTTTTACTGTTGTGGAGCTGGCCAGTCCTTAAACAAATGCGATTGACCAGAAGCTGGAAACATATGTTGCTGCTGTTGTTGCTGTGGAGACAACAGCACTGACTGGTGTGGTGCCATGAATGTTGAGTTGGGGGGGTTCAACATGCCCATTTCAGCCTGGAAAAGAATGTTGTTAATTTGGTGCTTTGCAATACTCTTGGTCACTGGCTCTAACTTGTCGAGCATTTGGCTCACGTAAATTGCAAAAGTATCGCACTGTCCATCTGTTGTCATCTTGCTTGGGACTTTCTCACTCTGAAGTAATGAGTCTGCAATAGTCTTCATTAAAACCAATTCTTCCTCTTCAATCTTCTTCTTTGCAGATTTTGACTTGAACTTCAGTGGGAACTTTGTGCTCCTTTTCACTGCTGCCTCGCTAGGTTGGTTTTTGTTCAATTCATCCTCACCAGTCTTGATGGAGGTATCATCTGATGAATCTGATGAATCTTCATCCTCATTATCTGAGTGCTGGAATCATAAAAAAAAATTATTAGAGATACTACTATAACACAATTAACAAATAACCTGCCAAAACTCGGTATCTTTTGTTCAAAAGTTTAGGTTAATGTTAAATTTTGTGCTAGGTTAAAGCCACGGATCACTGCGAACAAGTATAGGTATATGTACCCCAAAAGGGAGACATATGGTAGGCAGGCATTTGGACCCAGACAAGACTTTATGTTCAAATGGCTAGCCCCAGGGTCTTAGAACTCATATTAATGGTCAAGTGAGTCATATAAATTATCTTCAGAATGTAAAACCGTGTGAAAATGTTGCTGTTAACTGGTTTGGAAAACATTTTTTTTGCGGCGAGGTGAATACACACATCTAATCCACTAGGCACCAACACTGAAAGAAATAATAATTAACTAGCCAATTTGCAAGGAGTTGTTGATAATATACTTACTGTAGTTAAATTTGATACAGTGGGCCTGGCTGCTACAAATGGCTCGAGGAATTGCAGCTTCTCCAGCAACCATGAAGTTCTCTTGGTTGGTGCCTTCCTTGCTGAGCCACTGGATTGGGGTTTCTTCGCTTTTGTATAACTGTTTCGAAGTGACCTGATCTTACTCTTGACCCAATCAACTGTGAAAAGAAAATAAAGTGATAGTTTCAGTGTTCTTCACAGGAAAAAAACATCAGGGAGGTGGAAATGTACATAGTAACACACAATAAATTTGCATATATAGAAATGGTGCAGATTTCCATAGAAATTCAAAATACAGGGAACTTCGCCACTGGGATATTTTGGGGAGAACTCCAGTGTAAATGCTAATGCTTTGAGGTTCATGAAATCCAATTAACTGAAAGGGGGAGGTGCTCAGGGGTTTTCACTCAGGTTTGAATTACTATGGAGCTGAACCACAATTTATTTCATGGGGGTCTATGAGAATTTTATATTTTCCACTGATTTTCTTTCTTTGTCTCCCCCCCCCCTGCCCCTGGTTTAGCACATTTTAAGTGACCTCCCAAACTTGCCACCCTCACCAACTAATACATCACAGTTTTCAATACTGATAACCCCCCAAAAAAGAAAACCATAGCAATTAAATTTTTTGTATCCCCCCTTCCTGTTACCATAATATTTAGGGTATTTTTTAAAGCCCCTCCCCAGAAAAAACAATGCAGCTGGAAAAATCCCCCTTCTTGGACGCATTTTGCAAGTCTGATCGAGAGAAATGGGATCCCAATGATTTGAGCCCCATATTATTGCCAGTTTGCATACTAGCCTTTATTGAAGTGGTCCGGCAGCCAGATAGGTTTCCTGTGCACCCCTTCTAAGTTCATATATGCAATGGCTTTTCTTTCATCTTCTCAATTTCACTGTTCACAATGTTTATCACATGTTTTGTTGTACTGGAAATTGATGATCTAATGTAATATTTTATCTTTGTAGGCGGTTGAGACATTCTCAGTCTTCACAATTACAGATAAATTTTATGTAATTCTGAATTACAGTTAAAGAACAAGAAAATGTAGCCCCCAGTCTGAAGTGCAAAAAAATTATTAAACTCCCAGTCTCTATTTAGCCTCTCCCCTTCTAATAAGCCCCCAGTCTAGAAGTACTGAAAAAATAAGCCCCCAGGGGCTAAATGGAGGAAATATGGTAATTCTCCTTTGCAACTGGCTACTTCTACTTGAACAGTGTCCCACTAACATGAAACGATCTATAAATAAATTAATGTGTATAGCTCCATAAAATCTCCATGCCTCCCCAACAGAGGGTTTTGCTGTTGGTAACTCCCCACCCCTCTGGAATTTCCAATTTGGGTCCATACATTCCTTTAAAATTTGTAGTTTTCTGAGACCCCTCCAACCCCTTGGAATTTCCAGTTACCCCCTGAGGGGGAAGTTTGGAGATTTTCTGGAACCCTTGTACTCAGCTTTGCGGTGTGGAGGCCAAAGTGAGGCAAGTCCATGATTATCTGCATATCAGCGTTGTGGTGTGGAGGCCATTATCTACATGTAGAGGCAAAATGTGAGGCAATTCCACAATAATATGCATAGTTATCAGCTTTGCAGTCTGGAGGCCTGATTATCTGCATATCAGCTTTGCAGTGTGGATGCTATTATCTGCATATCAGCTTTGTGGTATGGAGGCTATTATCTGCATATAACAGCTTTGTAGTTTGGAGGCCAAAGTTGCATATCAGCTTTCTGGTGTGGAGCCAAAATTAAATTGAGGCAAGTCCACATTAATGTCAAGATACATTAAGAAGAAAGTTAGATAAGCTGCTGAACAACCATGCACATCAAATAATTATAAGAGGTATGGAAGTTAAGCAAAACTTTTTGTGTACACAGAAAAATTAGATTTTTATGGCAAAGTAAGCCTTGACAACATCTAGTTTGTTTTGGTCAAAAGTCCCCTACACAAAATTTCAGGAGTATGTGAAAAACAACTGTTTTTCCAGGAGCTTTTCAGGAATTCCAGGAATAGTCCCTCGGGAAGATATCTGGACTGGGACAGTACACTGAATTTTTGGTTTAAATTTACATTGAATTGCTTTTTAATAATAGATCTGGTAGTCCAGCAAGCAATACCAATTGGCGATTGCTTTTATGAAAGGTACCGATCTCTGGGTACCGTTTAATGCAAATTATTCATGAGAAGTCTTGACTCTTTTCCACTTTTTATACAAGAAAACAGCCGAATAAATCAACATGAAACACCAAAACAAATATATAAAACATATGTAATTATAACTATGTGTCGTCTGTATTAGTGTATACAATTTACTTTGACGTGACTCGAGACGCGATTAGTTTTTATTACAACTTATTACAATTGAAATTTTCAATTATCAAGATATAAATACATATCAAAATATAAATACATTGTCATTGTTATGGTTCAGTGTCATTGTTCAATGTTATTGCTGTTCACTTTGTTGTCAAGGGTCAAGGGACAATTTGAAAGTGTTGCACCTTTCCAAATAGCAACAGTTGTAACACGTACCGTTTACTCCTGAACCAATCTTTTCTGCTATTTCCTGTATAGCATACGTTCTCTTGTCCCGGTTTTTAAACTCAGGCGACCTTACATCGAAGAGACATTTGTACTCCGGCCACAATTCCACCAGCTTGTCCTCCAGCAACAACTCCGACATCACGGACGCCATCTTGGCCAAAGACGCAGACGCCGGCTCTGAAGACACGTGAGCGCATGATGCCATCTCATTGGCTAATCATGAAATTTAGCTCAACTAGATTCTCACGTCGTCCGCACACGGTAAGGAATTTGCCTCGCGAGACAAAACATATCCAACATGATAGATATTTTGCTCACGACCTCGCGAGGCGAAATTCTCACAAAAATGTCCTCGCACACGAGAGGAAACAGCTGATCAAATTGCCTCGCGAGACTTTTTGCTCAGCTGTTTCCGCTCGTGTGCGCCGGTCTTAAGCGCAAGTAAAAACATTGTTTTCTCTGCGGCGCGCTGTTTCATCACATTCTACCATGAATACGATTGCAGTCCTGCAGTTCTGCAGAAAGCCATATTGTCATTGGAATGTTTATCATGAATATATTCTAAGATCTAAATTGTAATCACGTACTTGTTATGTTAGTTATAAAAACATTTAACAATGGCTCTTCTTGAGTTCTTTTCGGCTGCCGGAGGTTTTGAGGCATTTATTTGGTCCAAAATGTGTTATTTGCCACATTTTAGCTTTTTAGGTATCCCCTAGTATAACTGTCAGGCACTGTTTAAAACATGGATATGGTGAAGTCATGATTTTGTACGAAATGATTTTGTACGTGAAAAGACGAACCGTTGCATTATTTATAAAGAAAATATTAGCCGTACCATGCTTTGTTTGTTTGACTTTGCAGGGGCTCCAAAACTTGTGACTGTCAAATGCTCCTGCATATGATATATTGCCTCATCGCTGAAAATTATAATTTTGCACTTTGATTTCAATATGAGAAAGTTGTCTAGAATAGGATATCTTTTTATCACATCTAGTCTGGAATGGTCTGTTATAGGATAAGGGTTTTTAAACCCGAGTAATAAATCTTCTTGTTACTATTGGTCCGGCAACAATAAAATTATATTTTGATTGTTTACCATCCAGTTACTTTATCCGTCACGTCTACGTTATTTCACGCTTTCAATTGCATTGTTTTTAAAGTATATTGGCCAAAAGGTGGTATTAGTCAACAAAGACACAAGATCTACACAGAGAGGGTCATTGCCTTTCATATACATGAAGATGTTATACATCAAGTGACCTTCTAAAATGCTTAGGGCTATTCAATTGTTATGTAATAACAAGGGGTGTTCAAATATGCTGAAAATTGAATATGATAGATGTTGCATGCGTTACAAAGGGTTGGGGGTGTTGTAAAATGGCGAAGAAGAAGTGTTACTTAATACTTGAGTAACCATCTTATTCAGTCTAATCAGTATTGAGTGGACGCCATTCGGTAATGGCTATTGCCAATTTAGTAAAGGGTGTCGCCAAATACAGGCCCGTTAGAAATAAACTTTGGGTGTGTTACAGCCAATTCACCTGACTTGATTGTTGTGCAATTGTCTACAATTAATAACATATAGGTTCTGGAGATAACTACAAACTGATCATAAAAACGAAAGGAAAACAAAGAAGTGAAATAGTTTACCAATCTCCAAAGCCAAATGGGCAGCAAACGTAAATAAAATGGTCACCAAGGGCAGTTATGTGAATAGAAGCTTCGGTTTAGTTGGTTGAATACGCTCGGGAAGACTGGTTTCTAAAATAGCTATAATTGTCTTCATCGGCGAGTGCGCCAGGTACTGAGATTCAGATGATCAACTGGAAAATGATATGCCATGTTTTCGCAGTGACGGTGCAATACTTCAGCTGACATTTTGAGCGCTACCCCTTCGTCACAGCAAGAGAAGGGATTGTGGCGAAGTTCGGGTTTATATTGTGTTTGATTCATTTATGCGGATCGAGGTTCAACTCAGTTGCGCCATTGGTTAAAAATTGCGAAATATGATTGGATAAGAAAAGTCTACTAAAATTGCCCAAACGAGAGATATTCGTTGATGCCATTAGGTGTTAAACTGCCAAGTTTGGAAATATTAAAAGTCTTATTCTTTGTTTTTTGGAGTAAAGTTGATACTCTGGTGCAGACAAATTCCACAAACAGTCATGTTGTTGGATGTGTGGAATAAAATATTAAAATGTGTCGACCCTGGTTTTGAGAGATCTTTGTTGTTGTTTTCACATCTAGTAAATGTTATCGGCATCAATCTCCCAGACTTTGCCCGGTTTCGTTCGTTTGTTTGCAGAGGAAATAGTTGATACAATAAATGATAACAGAGGAAGTGCAGTAAAAAATGGTCACTTATTCTGAGAGTACCTTCAATTCCTACAATGGAGGTGGCGGATTTTATGAACTGATAAGTATTAGAGCGCTTACGTAAAAATGTGAAAGTTCCTGGTTATAGTTCATGTTGCAGCTCCTTAAATATGCTCTCTGATTAAATAATTAAACAGTGATAATAGCAATAACCAAAACCTTAACACAAATCCTGACCATCTGAAAACAAATTAAAGAAGTTGCTCTGTAACGGATCACAATAGGAGGCAATACAGCTGCTATATAGTACTTGAAATAATTGTCACGCATGAAATAAATAAGAGGCGGTTTCGAAAAAATATGGAGTAGTCATGATTGCTTTGTAGTAGTTTTACTTTTTTTGGAATAGTGCTTTTTACTGCGATATTGTTTTAACAATGTTAAATCATAGTAAGTTAACGGGGCACTAAAGTAAAAGGAAAAACTGGTTGCCAACGGGGCTTATAATTTCATGGAAATGCTTTTAGCTCAACTGAGAAAATGTTGGTCTAGTTGATGACGTCATCACTGCCCATATATGGAAATGAGAGTTCCAGGCTTTAAACCGTAATAACGCATTCTGTATCACTAAGAGAGAGGAACAAATGCAATTTTTGTTCAATAAAAATAGGTGCCAACAAAAGTATGAAGCGCTTTTCTTGGAATAAGTTTTATACAAGGAAGTAGCAAAGACAGCCATATAGTTTTGTTCAATAATCAATAATTCATGAAAATATTTAGAAAATATCGCTTCATACTTTTTTGCGGACAATATATAGGAAAAACGTCTGGGAAATAACATTGGCGAAAATCCGTAACGTGCCCGACGTCTTTTCAGTTTTATGTTTTTGTGACGTTACAATGATATGAACCATGATGACGTCATCAACCTACCGATTTTTTCTTTGTCCAGCAAAAAACATTTCCAAAAACTTATAACCACTTAACATAAGTACTAATGTATAAAACGGGAATTTGATTTTCCTTAGCAACAAGCTTTCCTTTTACTTCAGTGCCCCGTTAATGTACATGGAATGCTATCGTCAAGTTTGATTTGGATGGTTTAAAGACGTTTCTCTGCTCTTGTTTTGGGCTCCATTGAGTGCATTAATCATAACAGAATCTGGATAGCCGCGGCGAATAAAGAACTGATACATTTAGGCTGATCTTCAATAAAAGCTAGGCTCTTCACTACATAATCGGAAAAGCCGGAGGAACTGAGATTACAGCTGTCTCCGGACCTTAGAATGGCGCGATCGTACGTGTAAAGGAATAATCGGTGTACATGGTAACCTTCGGGTGCGTTAACATTGCTTAAACTTCAGTTATTTGGACCCAGGCAGTCGAACGTTTGTAATTTGTAATTCATGATTGTAAATATGCCAGGTTTTCAATTTTTATTGCTATGATATACGTTTTTATAATAAACCACTCATTATTATATATAATTCCATGTCTGTTAGATAAAGGCCAACAAGCAATGCATAAGTGTGGCCCCGTGATATTGGTAAGTGATTGAGCCATTATTTGTGCTCATTAATGTATGTAGATTTCTTCAATATTCTTAAAAGTTATTCATCTGGAATCCATTGCTACTTCATTTTCACACTCTAAATTGCATGATCCGACATTTTGCATTCACATGGTCTGATGGAACTTTGCTTTCCTTTCACGGGGTTATTTCATTGTGCATGACACAAGTGTTTTGAGGACATGTGTCTCGGGGGCCGAAAGACCGTGAAAGATGGTACCAGTTGGCACTATAAGAGGAGGCAGTGTAAAACTACGATGTCCATTCGACCCTGGTCTTTCTTTGCCAGACAGAATATAACACTTCGCAAGTCGTTGCATTTGATCTACTGTTGGTGTAAGGAAGATTCCATTTCGTCTGTGGCAAGTGAGCTTGAACTGACTCGGAAGACAGTGATCGACTGTTACACTTTTTTACGGGAGGTTTGTTCTGAGACACTGATCAGCACAAATTTTATTATTATTATTATAGAAAATGTGCAATATAAGTTATTAAAATTATTATTATTATTATTATTATGTTAATTTTTACATCACGCAACAGTTTGTATCACGCCACAACCTCGATCTGAGGTCCATGTTTTGGGCACTTGCACAATAAAGTCTGGACTCACTTTGGCTCCTTTGAGTTACACAACACCAAATGTAACACCAGACAATTGCAATTAACGATTGCCTTGCAATCGCAATTAACGAAAACAAGAATACAAGAAAAGAAATGAGAGTGAGAGACGCGTCAAACATTTGGAGAATGAACGGACATGCATTGCATGATGGGCCACATTCCGCGAATGAACGGACATGCATTGCATGATGGGCCACATTCCGTTAATTGCCTTGCAATTCCACAGACCCCAAGTGTTACCAGTATAACAACAGTTATCCCTTCAGCAACAAGGCAAACCTCAAAAACATATTCCAGACGAAACTCTACAATCCAGACAAACATGCCAAAGTCCTTACCATACCAGATCCCAATCAGTGTTCTTAATAAGACAAAGCAACTTTGCAGCCACAGTTCCTAATATAAGTGAGGTGACAATCCAAACCATTTAGTATCTCTTATAATTAATGTAATACAGAATGAGGGTTTATAATACTTTGTAGTGTATTGTAGTTAAAATATATTTAAGGAAAAAGTTTCTCTTCAGTTACATAATATTTTGAACTTCTTATTGAGACACATTGACTAAAAATGTTGAACATCGAGGTTCGGTCCCAAACACACCAAATGTTGCTAAATTACCCCCACTGATATTCGTATAAAACAGATGGGAGAATTTAACAATTCATCTAAAAAATTGCTTCCTATATTCCTCTGATGTGTTTCTTTATTTTCACAAATACCAAGATATGTCACAATCATATTTCCTTGTATTTATTACCAGTAATACAAGAATGATTAGATATGTTTGAAGGTACTGGTACATAATTCCAACTCTGTTTAGCTCACTTTGTAATGAATATCAAGAGCTAAACTTCTAAATTTCAGCTTTAGTTAGTTTTATCAGTGTATTCAAAGCTTTTCCGTACTTTTCCAGACATACTACTTTTTTTATAATCTACTGGTTAAAATTTCAGACATATAGTTATCCCAGGTTATAGTTTTAATCCATTTATAATTAACTCAGTTCACAGACAGTTCATAACTTTTATCATTACTAAATCAAATTTTAATCAGGACTATTTTATATCTATATATATCTGTTTGGGATACATGGCCTTCAGAGTTTTGTGCCTGATGAGGAAGAGTGTAGGCTTTGTCACTAATCATTGGGTCGACCAATAAAGCACCCAGGTAGTCAAGAAAGCAGCTACATATGTACCCAAAGTGTGCACTAATAGGTACAACAACAGTTTTTTCCCAGCCATGATTTACAACAACTCCTAGTCATCCCTATTATTATACACTAGTTTTTATATATTTGTAATTTGTAATTCATGATTGTAAATAGGCCAGGTTTTCAATTTTTATTGCTACGATATATGTTTTTATAATAAACCACTTACTATCATTAAACACTATTTGAACCGATCGGGGGCGGGCAGAAGAAAAACAAGTCAAGGAACTATGAAAATACGAAACCAAAATTGAAACGCAATACCATATACAAAAACATAATTTCAAGTAAATCAGTTTTCCAGAATAGTAAATGGTTTGCTGCCAACGAGAGCTCACCTTTCTTGTGTATTACAGCTTCAAGTCGGCTGCCAGCCTCGCTAAGCTTTCGTTTCTTCGGCATCTGACCAGTACTCAGTCTCCTCAGACCCAGTTCCAGCGCGGTCTCGGGAAGTCTTGCCTTTAACTGCTCATTCTCTCGCTTTAGTTCTTCAATTTCGCTCTTGAGAGCTTGGTTATCATCCATTAGCCGCTGAGTTAAATGGTGTTGCAACTCGATACTGTGGCTAAGATCTTCAACGCAATTATCCACGCACAAACCCTGTCACGAAGTGGCCAAAACGCAAAAATATATTTCCAATTAATTTACTAATATACCGTATACCTTTTTAATGAAAGCCCCTCTCTAATGAGCGCCCCTTCCAAAGACATTTTTTAATGAGCGCCCCTCTCTAATGAGCGCGCCCCCTCCCTCGGCCTGTTAAACCACCGTTTATATATCTCATAAGTGAGCCAGTCAATTATTTATTTATGTACAGTATCATGAACGTTTAGTCACCTACTCAGTGGCCGAGAACATTTGTAAGAGAACATTTGTAGCTTGAACTTTTAGTGACCTACT
>JAOCZQ020787332.1:0-15087 GCA_025434785.2 Epizoanthus fatuus | reverse complement strand
GGTCTCCTATTAAAGTACCTCACGCACTACTTTTAAAAGTACAAATTCAGAAAATGGAAATTACTAATGACAAAAGTACACTCTATTCTGTTAAAATTGCACAGAGCAGAATTTATATTTTATCCTGATAATGATAAGAAGAATATTGATTATCACAAAATGCTATATTTAATCTTGACATCCGCTTGTTGCATTGCTATTATTTACCTAATATCACAAAATGTAGTTAGAATTATTGTAAAATATTGTTCTATACCCTAAAATATGATAATTCTAAGTGTTTGATATTTTAGGAGGAAATCATGCGATCAACAGCTATAGTGAGAAATATTGATGTTCCAGGTAGAATTGTTATTCCCAAGGAAGTAAGAAATGTCTTTAATATTCATGCAAATGATCTATTGGAAGTATTCACAGAGGGCGATTTGATTCTGTATAAGAAGTACACAGTAGGCTGTATATTCTGTGATGGATCAGGAAGATTAAAAGAGTATAAGCAGTATAAGATTTGTCAGGCGTGTTTGGATGAAGTGAGACTTTTATTATGAAGCGTATTAAGGCGATGCAACCCATTCAAGATTTGCTACGTTACAAAAATCGTGAGTTAAAAGAACATGGTGAACGGTTGTGGAAATATAGTGAACTCGTTGGGAAAAAGTTATGTTTATCACAGGATGAACTTATTATCTAGAGATATTATCTAAGTTACATGATGTGGGTAAACTAATGATCCGGGGAGAAGTTCTGATGAAAACAACACCTCTAACAGATGAGGAGTGGCGATTGATCAAGACGCATCCTGATATAGGCTATAAGATGCTTAATACAGTGCCTAGCTTAATACATATTGCAGAGATGATACGTTATCATCATGAGCGCTGGGACGGTCAAGGATATCCTTGTGAACTGTCTGAGGAAAATATACCCCTTCTTTGTAGAATCGTTTGTGTGGTAGATGCTTATGATGCCATGACCAGTGATCGAGTTTATAGTGATGCGGTGTCTTCTGAACAGGCCCTTATAGAATTAATAGAACACGCAGGCACCCAGTTTGATCCTCATATAGTGGATATATTTTTACAGGTATTGAATGATGCAAGGGTCTTGCTACCATGAAAGAAGGATAACAAATATAAAACTGTTGGAGGTAAAATCACAAGGTGATTTCCCACTCCAACAGTTCTGTTATGTTGCCAAAATTATATTACTTGACCTTTCTATTTATCAGTTTTCTTAACTTTAATATAAGAGATACTATTACTTGGACAGCTCGTTTGACAGTCCAAACACAATAGACATGATTTAGGATCAGCTGAAACACGATGATCGTCATGAATGCTTATGGCATCAGTAGGACATTGTTCTGTACATAAGCCACAAGTAGAGCAGGATGTTGAAGCGATCTTATATTTTGAAAATCGACCGGGTATACTATATAGGACACCCCAAGGACATAAGTACTTGTGCCATGTTTTTTCATTTGTAAATAGAGTGATTAAAAGAGCTGAAAGGATGATGACGATAAAAAGGGGAAATTTTTGACCCATTTTAATCAAATAAATGTTAATAGCAAAGGCAATGATAAAAAATGTAAATACAGTTGCTTTGGTCACTGGTGATTTAAATACTGCTGCTACTGATTTCTTTTGAGTCCCTAGTTTTCTTCCGATCCAGTTAATAGGACGCATTAGGGTGTTAATAGGGCAGATGAAGCCACAGAAAAATCGTCCGTAGCGTGCTGCCAGTAGTAAGGTAATGAGCATAATGCCCATCCAAAGTTTTGTTTTTCCAGCAGACATAAGCCCTATAAATAGTAGTAAAAATACAACTTGTATGAGAGGTCGCATTTTTTTTAGTGTATCGATGGTCGTTATTCTTGTACGCATTCCAATGTGCTCCTTAACTCAACTCTTCAAGTTTCTTTTCTAACTTACATACTTTTCTTTTCATTTTGCTTAGTTCATTGTTGATCATTTCAATCTGTTCTTCTTTAGTAAGTTGTGTACAGCCGCTTACACAACAGCATTTTGATTCATTGTTTCCACACATGATAGTAGCCTCCTCTCGTCTTATTGGTTATTTATAGATTCTTAACCTAAGTACATGATAAGCGTTGGCGTAAAAAAAAGGGTGTAACCAAAGTTACACTCTACGAAAATTCTTCTAATTTATCTTTGTCTAATATTTCGATGACATGATCATTTACTTGTTTTATGATGCCATTCTCTACTAACAATTTGAAGGTTCTAGAGATTACCCCTCTAATACTTCCCAGTTCCTTAGCCAGTCGAGTTTTATTTTTATTATAACATTTATGTGAAAAATTTTGGGTGACTAAGGATTTAGATTAATATATAGTAATGGTAGTTGGTTTTATTTTACAATTACAAAGTGATTTGTCAAATAGATGGATGCTTTAAGGAAGACTCATAATTAGGAGGCATAATGATTCACGGAGAACGTATTTTTGATTTTTACATAGAAAGTGAAGCGGTCGTAAGTTTACTCAATCGATTGAAAGGACAGGATCGTTTACTCTTTGCCTTAACGGATTATGATCGTGAACATTTAGAAAAAGAACTGGGTTATACTGTAGACAATTCTATTGTTGCAACGAGTTTACCTGAACTGACGAAGGAACTATTACATATTAATAACACCTTCAAATGGTTTGAAGTGAAGAATGATCGAGAGGCAAAGGCGTGTATTGATACAAATCTATATTTTTATAGAGGATGTATATTAGAAAAGGATAAAGAACTAAGAGAAGCTAGGGCAGTCTTTAGCTTTTGGGAGAACCTCTTGGTACAAGAGGAAGATGAATCATCACTTTTCATTGGTGCTAAGGAAGAAGCGACCATTTATGATTTTATGAAATCTTTGGATGGTTATCAGATGATTGATTTTGGTGAATCTGGAAACCCAATATGGTTGCCTGAAGCTAGTGAGTATATTGAGATTTGGAAAGACTATAGTGTATAGGTGGTGAAGGACTATGAAAAAAAATAAAATGTGTAGAATACTATTCCTTTGCTCTGTCTTCTTATTGGCAGGATGTGCAGTTGATGAAGAGGTGTTTATTCCAGTTGAGACAGAGAGTGAAGTCGAGGTTATGGCTGTTACAGAAACGAATGTAACAGAGGATATTTCTTACACCTTAGAAAGCAGCGATTATACAGAAGAAGCAAAAATCGATTTACAATTACATAAAATGAAGGGTGAGGATATTCTTTGGGAACGGACGTGGAAGGATTTACGCCTAACAGAATTACCACCATACTCAGAACTAGTGGAATTAGAGGATCGCTTGTATATTGAAGTTTATGGGGACTTGTACGCTATATCTACTGAGACTGGGGAGGACATTTTTCAACCTGTACGTGTTGGATCGAGCAATCGCCCATTGGTGGATGAAGAAGGGGCTATATATTGTGTTGGATTTTACGGACCCTTTGCAACCAAAATTGAAGCGGACGGGACTGTGAGTTGGACAATAGAGCATTTAGATGAGTATTACTGGCCGTGGGATTTACGGTTAGAGGGCGATTATGTGTATATTGCCTGTGAAAAAATGAATGATACAACAATCGATCTTTTACAAGTGAATAGATGGGATGGGAGAGTTGGGAATGCCTACTGGGCAGATCGAGACAGTCTTGTATTTGAAAAAGTTACTGCAAGCTCTACACTGACTGATTATCCTGTTACACATGTACTAGATGATAATGTGTCCACTGCATGGGTAGAAGGTAAATCAGGTGATGGTATCGGTGAATCTATTGTGTTTGAACATTATAAAGCACTGGAGATATCTAAGATGGTCATTTCCAATGGCTATCACAAGTCACTGGACTTATATCATGCAAACAATAGAGTAAAAGAGTTAGAAATTCGCTTGCCTTCAGGCGGATTTATTAAGTATACATGCCCAGATATTATGGAAGCAATAGTAATACCTTTTGAGGGAGTGATAGAAACAGATAGTCTAGAAGTTATCATCAAATCAGTCTATCCGGGAACAACATATAGTGACACGGTTATTACAGGTATTCATTTTTACTGATACTTGTGTGACGAGTATGAACAGGAGGCGTGAAGGTGCAGGCGTTATTTTATCCATTAAACATATGTTATAATTATCTAGAGGTGTAGACGATGCATGTAAATCCAGAGCAAATAAAAATAATAAAGGAATATTTGTTGAAGAAACTTTCTCCAAAGTTTATTTACATATTCGGTTCAGCAGTGAATGGAAACTTTCGGGCTGATAGTGATATTGATATTGATATTGCGGTGTATATAGAAGAGACTATATCTTCATATGATTTGTTTTTGATTAAAGAGGAATTGGTACGTTTAGTTGGTCGGGAAATAGATTTGCTTTCCTTTAAGGTAGCAAGTGAGGTATTCCGCGTACAGATTTTCCATGGAGGCCAAGCAATTTATATTGAAAATGAAAACGAACATGATAACTATAGGGTGAAATGTTACAAAGATTATGCAATATTAAATGAATGGAGAAAAGTTGTTATAGATGCTGTCAAAGAGGAGGCTTCGAAATATGAGTGATGTTATTCTCAATAAATCAGAAACAATTATGCGTTGTATTAATGGACCAAAGGATACTTGAAGAAAAGCTGGCACACAATATGATGAATATGGTCGGTTTTAGGAATATAGCTGTTCATGATTATCAAGCGGTGAATATTGATATCGTTGAAAATATCATCAAAAAACATTTAGATGATGTGCTTGTATATTGAAAAGTGAGTTAGACTTTATGGCACGACAGATTAATCTGTTGTGTCATTTTTTGTGGGTAAATTATGACTTGTGTACTTTACTTTTAGCAGAGGATGGATATGATGGTTATATAGACTATTAGTAAGTTTTTTTATTGTGAAGCAAACTACAATTTATTGGGAAAGGATGACAAATGGCTAAAAAAGAAGCAGTTATTTTATTACAGTTAAAATTAAATGATGAGTGGTACGATGAACATGAAAAACATGTACTAAAAAAATATGGAGATGTGGCTGATGATCTATCCATTACACGGACTGTGTTGATTCCAGCGGATATGACGCTTCATAGTCTGCATTATATGATACAACGACTTTTTGGCTGGCAGAATTCTCATTTGCATTCATTCAAATTAGAGGATAAAGATTTTGATCGATTAACGGAAGGCAAAGTGAAAAATTGGTCAAATCTCGTAGGGTTATTATTCTTTGGCATGACCGATGATATTAAAGATCGCTACTGGGATGATGATTATAGTCAAGGGAGTTACAATGCATGGATGAAGAAAAAATACACTGGTCCATATCACTATGGTGGTTATATAGAAAATTACGAGGTGGCAAGGAAATCAGTTAAAGAATTTTTGGCTTCATATCCCGTGATTGAAGTAAGAGAGTCATTTCATGAGTTTTATGAACGCACTAAAAACATGTCGGATGAGATGAAAAAATCTCCAAAGACAGTTAAAACAGCACCTATTATAGATCTGACGATTGATGAATTTCGAAGTACTATAATGCTTGAAAACGGACTTGGAGAATTATTAGAAAGAATTAAAGTTGACGATGTATTAGGATGTAAAGGTGATCATTTTGCTGAGTATGCAGACTTAAAAGACAGTATCCACGGTGCACTTAAAAGTGCCTCATCAGATAAATTAATCTATAACTATGATTATGGTGATAACTGGATCGTTGAGATATCAAGAAGTCGTGACTTAACGGATTTTATTGAGGATCAAGACTATGATATGAAATGGATTCATGAAGCCTACAATACAGTTTTAGAAAAACATCAACCCGTTTGTATTGGACGAAAAGACAAAAATGTAATGGATGATGTTGGCGGCATGAGCGGTTTCATTAGATTTTTAGATGTCATTTATAATAGTGACGATGAAGAGGAAAAAGAATCACATAAAGCATGGGCAAAAAATATGGGGTGGAGTAATAGAAGATCGTCATTAAGTAAAATGCTTTAATAACAGAAGAAACAACATTGTGTGTTCAGATGTATGACGATGCTAAGACGATTATGTCTTAGCATTTTTTTATACTGGAGAGTATATTTGATGGCATGCGTGATAACTAAAGTATATTTTAGTTATATTGATTTATTGTGGTATAATGAATATATAAATTAGTTATGCGTCGTTTTGAATCATAACTAAAGTATAAATTAGTTATAAAGGAGTTAATGATGGTTAATCGTGATATTTACATGAAGATGATTACAAAATGGATGAATAAACCTGTGATTAAAGTTATTACAGGTGTAAGGCGATGTGGTAAATCTTATCTCATGCGAATGACTGTGAATGATCTTAAGAGTAAAAATATAGTTGAAGACAATATTCTATTTCTTAATTTAGAACTATTTGATTATCGCCATTTGCATATAGATACGGAGTTACATGATCATATAAAATCTAACACGCCAGAAACTGGAAGGGTTTATGTTTTTATTGATGAGGTGCAGAATTGTAAGGGGTGGGAAAGAGTAATCGCATCACTTTTGGCAGAGGAGCGTTATGATATATATTTGACTGGATCAAATGCGTCTATGTTGTCTAGTGACCTTGCGACAAATATTGCTGGACGATATATTGAAATCAAAGTTTATCCCTTAAACTTTTCTGAATATATAAATTTCAGTAAGCAATTGACGGATAGGACTAAAGACGAGGAGAGTTTGTTCAATGAATATCTTAGATATGGTGGTTTTCCAGGTCTCTTTACGGTTATTGATGATGATGAAGCTAAGAGACAGTACTTAAGTAGTCTAAGAGATACAGTGGTATTGAGAGATACTGTCCAACGACATGATGTTCGTGATGTTGATTTATTAGAAAGAGTTATGGCTTATAGCTTTGATAATATTGGACATACTTTTTCATCTACGACGGTTGTTAATTACTTGAAATCTATGCGATTTTCACCTTCGTCACCGACTGTCGCATCTTATTTAAATGCTTTAACAGATGCAATGATTCTTGAAAAAGCACCGAGATATGATATTAAAGGTAAGAAAATTATGCAGCGAATGGAAAAATACTTTATTTGTGATCTTGGAATAAGGCATACGGAAATTGGATATCGGGATAATGATATCGGTCAATTACTTGAGAATGTGGTTTTTAATGAATTATTAATCAGAGGATACGAAGTATACGTTGGTAAAGAAGAGGATAGAGAGATTGATTTTATCGCAACAAAAGCTGAGGATCGTATCTATATTCAGGTAACTTATCTACTGGCAACTACTGAAGTGATTGAGCGTGAATATAAATCTTTGTTAGCTGTTAGAGATGCTCATCCTAAACTAGTATTGTCTATGGACAAGATTCTATTAGGCCCAAAAGATGGCATTAAGCATCAGTACTTACCAGATTTTCTGTTGAATATTTAGTTTAGCATTTTTCTTTAAAGGCATTGACTCATATGTTATTATTAAAGAGCTGTTTATTAATAGAAGATTATACTTGAGAGGAAGCGTTATTTTGAAAAAGCAATTATTGAAATACTTTACATTAACATTAGTCATGTTGATGCTAACAATCACAATGAATCCAGCATTTGCAATGCAGATATTCGTAAAAACTTTGACTGGCAAAACCATCACACTTGATTGTGAGGCTTCAGATAGCATTGAAAACGTTAAAGCGAAAATCCAAGACAAAGAAGGCATTCCACCTGATCAACAACGTTTAATCTTTGCAGGTAAACAACTTGAAGATGGTAGAACCTTAAGTGATTACAATGTACAGAAGGAATCAACACTCCATCTTGTACTGAACTTATCATCAGATGCAAGCTTGTCATCTTTAGACATGAGTGAAGGTGTGTTGTCTCCAGAATTTACACCGACAACAACAACTTATGCGGCAACTGTTATTGATCCTGTATCAAGTATACGTATTACACCAACGGCTAGTGATTCTAAAGCAACGATAAAAGTGAATGCACTTGATGTATTAAGTGGTGTGGAAAGTAATGATATCAGCCTTTCTGAAGGGGTCAACACAATTGATGTTGAAGTAACTGCTGAAGACGGAAGCATTAATACTTATCGTATTGATATGACGAGAATTGTCTACTCAGCAGACAATAAGTTATCAGCGTTTGGTATTAGTGAAGGCACGTTGACACCAGAGTTTCAACCAACAACGACAACTTATGCAGCAACTGTTGTAAATACGGTCGAAACATTGAAAGTAACACCTACTCTTAGTGATAGCGGTGCAACGATGACGGTTAATGATAAATCATTAAACAGCGGTGTAGAGAGTGAAGTGATTCCATTAGTAGTGGGGTCGAATAACATTTCTGTAGAAGTGACGGCAGAAAATAATGAAAAGAAGACCTATACACTTGTTGTAGAACGCGCTAAAGCGATAGAGCCAGAACCGGAACCAGAACCGGAACCGGAACCAGAACCAGAAGCAGATAAGTCTTCTGGGTCGTCATCTAGCTCTAGTAAGTCCAAAGAAAAAGATAGAGATGACGATAAATCATCGTCAACCTCTACAACCAAGGCAGTAACAGAGACACAAGAAGTGGCTATTAAGATTAAAGAGACAAGTAAAGGGATCGAAAAATCATCGGTAAACAATCATAAAGTTCTAGAAGTGATTGGAGAGACAAGTGGTACAGAGAGTATCAAGACGGTTTTAACAGGTGATGTTGTTAAACGAATGGAAGAATCAGACTATAAATTATCTATAGTAGCGAGTGATGTAGAATATGTTATATCTGCTGAAGAAGTTGGAATTAGTGAAGTTGCCAATATTCTTGATGTTGATGAAAGTACATTGGTTGATATAGAAGTAGATGTTGTCATTACGAAACTTCCAAGTAATGAGGCAATCATATTAAAAGAAAAAATGAAAAAACAAGCGATTGAAGTGTTATTCCCACCAGTGTCATTTAATATTACGGCTAAGACGACTGATAAAAATGGGAAAGTAAAAGAAACAAAAGTAACCACTTTTAACAACTATGTAGAGCGTATACTGGAATTGCCTCAAGATCTTGACCCATCACAAATAACAACAGGAATTGTTATTAATTCTGACGGTAGTGTGGAGCATATTCCTACGATTGTAATAGAGAAAAACGGTAAGTATTATGCAAAACTAAATTCTCTTACAAATTCCGATTACTCAGTTATTTGGAATCCCTTAGAGGTGACATCTGTTGAAAATCATTGGTCGAAAACTGATGTCAATGATATGGCTTCAAGATTGATAATAGAAAACTATGAGAACTTTAATCCGGCTGTGGCAATTACACGTGGTGAATTGCTTGAGTGTTTAACAAAAGCCCTTGGTTTATACAGAACAAGGAGTGAAATATCAGAAATGGATATTGATTTATCTGAGGAAAATAATTATACAGAGGCCATTAATATCGCGGTGGCTTATGGGATGATGGATAGTAAAACGGCAACGGATTTTGCTGTTAATGAATCAGTAACGAGAGAAGAGGCTATGGTGATTTTTGCTCGTTGTATGGACATTGTTAATTTAGAGCAAAAGGGTAATAATAGACTGTATACTTTTGATGATGTATCAGACATAACAGCTGAGCATTTTGAATCAGTTGAAAAAGTGATTAATAGTTATGTGTTTAATGGCGTAGATGGCAAACGTATTGCACCTAAAGAAGTAATGACAGCAGCAGAAGCAGTCACTGCTATAAGAAACTTATTAATAGAAGCAGATATGATTAACAAGTAAAAACAACAATAAATCAAACTATTATTCAATGAAAACCAAACTCACAATGGCAGTGATAGCATTTGCTATTTCTTTTATATTTGTATCAGTAGTCCTACCAATGTTCAAATAAGAAATATATATTAGTAAGTTGAACGCTAAGACCCTCAAGTCTTAGCGTTTTCTATTTTTTGTAAGACTTTTATGCTATCATTAAGGGTAAGATTAAGTGACGTTTAGAAAGGATAGTTTATGAAAATATTACATACAGGTGATTGGCATATAGGCAAACTCGTACATGGTTTACATATGACAGAAGATCAGCGTATTTTGCTTAAGCAACTAATAGAATTAATAAAAGAAGAGAAGGTGGATGTCTTACTCATCTCAGGGGATGTTTATGACCGTTCAATTCCTCCGACAGATGCAGTGGAATTATTAGATGATGTCTTATCAGAAATCGTCATGAAATTAGGGGTCAAAGTTATTGCCATAGCAGGGAATCATGACAGTCCTGACCGTTTAGATTTTGGATCTAAGATACTAAGAGACAATGGACTCTATATATCAGGTCGATTTGATAAAAGTATAAAACCTATACGTATTGAAGACGAGTATGGTTTGGTGAATTTTTATCCCATTCCCTTTGCAGAACCAGCAGTTGTGCGTGCCCTTTATGAGGACAAAGAGTGTAAGACCCATGATGATGCCATAGGGAATATCATGCAGGGGATTAGTGAGGGCTTTGTCCCTACAGATAGAAATATCTGTTTAAGTCATGTCTTTGTTATCGGAACAGAAACCCTTGAAACAAGTGATTCAGAGAGACCTTTATCCATAGGCGGTTCTGAGTTTGTATCCGTTGATAAATATGAGGATTTTGATTATGTGGCACTAGGGCATTTACACAGACCACAAAAGGTTAAGGTGGATCACATTAGATATGCAGGCTCTCTGCTTAAATATTCTTTCTCAGAGGCCAAGCAGAAGAAATCAGTGACTATTGTAGAACTAAAAGAAAAAGGTAATGTATGTATTGAACAAAAGTATTTAGAGCCTGTTAGAGATATGAGGATTATCACAGGTAATCTTGAAGACTTATTAGATGAAAAGGTGTATAGTCTTGCCTCTACTGAGGATTATATCAGTGCTGTCTTAACAGATGATGGCAAACTCTTTGAACCTATGAAGAAGTTAAGAGCAGTCTATCCCAATGTCTTGCAAATTGAAAAGCTAATATCAGAGACTAAGGCATCAGGCACATTAATCAGTTCTAAGGAAATGAAGACGAAAAAACCAGGTGAGTTATTTTCTGATTTTTATAGAAGTGTTGTAGGTGATGAGACCAATGAGGAAGAACTAGAGGTCTTCAATAAGATTTACCAAACCTTAGAAAATGAAGAAAGGGATAAATAATGAGACCAATAAAATTAAAAATGATTGCCTTTGGGCCCTACAATGGCACTGAAATAATAGATTTTAATGACTTAGGTAATCGAAAATTATTCCTTGTAACAGGCCCAACAGGTGCAGGGAAAACCACTATATTTGATGCCATCTGTTACGCTCTATACGGTGTAACCAGTGGAACTGATCGTCCTGAAAAAAGTGTGAAGTGTCAAAGTGCACCCTTAGACTTACTGTGTGAGATTGAACTAGAATTTCAACTCCACGGCAAAACTTATAAGCTAAGCAGAACGCCAAGTCAAGAAAAGTTAAAAACAAGAGGTGAAGGCACTAGAATCATTAGTCCTGAGGCTACGCTAGAGATAGAGGGCAAAGACTTACCTGAAACTGGGGCTAAGCATGTTACCGCTTATATAGAAAGTCTTATAGGCCTAAAGGTAGAACAATTTAGACAGATTATGATGATTCCACAGGGGGAATTTAGAAAGCTATTGATGGCAGGCTCTGATGAACGTACAGGTATTCTAAAGAATATATTCAGAACCAATTTATATGGCAGTATCCAAAGTAAATTCAAAGAAGAAAAACTTGCGCTTGAAAGTACAATTAAACAAGCCTTAAGCAATAGAAATAACGAAATTCTTAGAATGGAAGTGGATGAGACTACAGAAGAAGGTTTAGAGGCCTTATCCCTGATTAAAGCAGATGACAAGAACACTGTCTTGATTCTTGAAAAGGTGAAAGCTCTTATTGATAAAGATATTGAGAATATGACTAAAAAGGAGCAAGCAGTAGCTGTTATTAAGAATCAGCTAAAAGATATTGTAAAAGAAAAGACAGAAGCCGATATCAACAATCAACGTATCTTCAAGCATAATCAACTTAAAGAGAACATTGAAAGACTTGAAGCGAATACAGAACAGATCAATGCCAAAAGAGATCAAGTTATAAAGCTAGAAAAAGCCTCTAAGTTAATGCCTATAGAAGCGACTATGGAAAACAGAAGCAAAGAAATTGAGCTTAAGGGAAGAGCCCTTGAAAACCAAAAACAATTAGTTTTAGTAGAAACTCAAAAGTATGATAAATCTGAGGAAAAACTTAAATCTTCCAATTCTGAGGAAGTAAATACTCAAATTGAAGCACTCAAAAAAGAGGGAATCCTAATAAAGACCTATGTCGAAAATGTTCAAGCCTTTTCAAAAGTTCAAGTGGAGATCTCTAGACTGGATAAGGAAAAGACAAGCTTAAACTTATCATATAGATCTCTCCAAGAAGAGATCGAAGTTGAAAAAGAAGTCGAAAAGAAAAACACTGCTTTGATTGAGACCCATGCATCTGTCAAGGAATTACTACTAGAGAATGAAGGGGCGCAGGAGAAGCAGAATAGACAGATAAGCCTATTAAATGATTTTTTAAGTACAGAAAGTGCTTATCAAAATCATCTTAAGGAAAAAGTGATTATTGAGGACAAATTAAATACGCACCAATCAATAGTGGAAGAAAAAGAAGTCTTCTATAAAACGAAAAAGAAAGCCTATCATTTAAATCAAGCAGCCCTTCTTGCTCAAGAGCTTAAAGAAGGGGAGTCATGTCCTGTATGTGGCTCGACAGAACATATTAAGTTGGCTGAGTTAACAGAGGATCATGTGACTGAAGATGCTTTGACTATGTTTGAAGGTGAGCTTAATAGAGCAATAGAAAACAGGAAAGTCATTGAGTTAGAAGCACAAAGTTTAAAGGTCAAAACACAAGGGCTATTAGATAAACTGGAAGACTTACTCAATCAATCGATAGATCAGCAGCTAATCTCAGAAAAGTTTAATACCCTTGATGAGAATAAAAATACTGTTGAGACCAGTATTAAGTTCTTAAGAGAATCTATAGAGACACTTAAGGAAAAATACTTAGGATTAGTAGATAATTTAGACCTTTATAATAGAGCTGTAGAGGCTCAAGTCCTTTTATCTGAAAAAGCGAATAGAATGGATTCGGAATTTGTGAAGCTAGATGCCTCTATAAAGAAAGTAGATTTAGATCTGGCGAGTAAAAATGCCAACAAAGAGACTTTACTAAAGGGTATTCCAGAGGCTCTTAGGACGACCGAGGCTTTGGAGCATAAACTAAACTCATTAAGAACACAGTTGGTCAAGATGATAAGCGAAAGAGATCAAGCCATTGCTGAGCATAAGCAAATAAGCGATCAATTGCTACAGTCAAAATCAAAATTGGATGAGATGGAAAATGACTTAGAGAGCTTAAGTCATAAATATGACGCTGAAAAGTCGGCCTTTGATCAAGCGCTAATTAGTCAAGCTTTTGACTCTCTTGAGAACTATCAAAGCCATAAGGCAGAAGTAGACACTATGAAGTCGCTACAAAGCATCATTCAAGAACATGATCAAACCCTTCATAGTAAAAAGAATGAAGTGGAAAGCCTTATTAAAGAAATCACAAGTTTTGAACCCATAGAGATCTCGAGTTTTGATGCAAAAATGGAAGAAACACAGGAGATGGAGACAAGTATTTCTGAGCTTCTTTCAAGAATACAAAGACGTGTTGAAATCAATAAAACACAGATAACACAAGTGACTAAAATAACAGAAACAATCAAGGAAGAAGAAGCTGCTTATCGATTATTAGGGAAAGTTGCTGATATCGTCAATGGTAAAAATGCAAAGAATATAACCCTAGAACGTTTTATTCTTAAGACTTACTTAAATGATATCTTAGAGGTTTCTAACCAACGCTTAAAATTAATGACCAATCACAGATATGCCCTCAGAATATCAGAGATACTCGCTGATGGAAGATCTAGTGGTGGTTTAGATTTAGAAGTAACGGATTCTTATACTGGTGTACCAAGATCAGTTAAAACTTTATCTGGTGGGGAGAGTTTTAAAGCGTCTCTTTCAATGGCGCTAGGACTCGCAGAAGTGGTTCAATCCTATGCAGGTGGTATTCAACTAGATACTGTTTTTATTGATGAAGGCTTTGGTACCTTAGATCAAGAGTCTTTAGACAGTGCAGTGAATTGTCTTGTTGAGTTACAAGATACAGGACGATTAGTAGGCATTATTTCCCATGTAGAAGAGCTGAAAGAGCGCATTAATACCCAACTGATTATTGAAAGCAATGAACTTGGTTCTAGTGCACGATTTGAGGTGAACTAAGAATAATAGTTTGATCAACGTAAAAGAAATCCTCGTAAGTGAGGATTTCTTTTGTTTGCAAAAATATGAATATCTTTAGAATGAATTTCTATATGTGCTTTATAATGTGTTGAATTACTTGTTATATTGATATAAATAATGATTATTAACTATTGGAGGCAGAAATATGAACAGCATAAATTATATTAGTAAGTTTATAAATTATTGCGAGTATGAAAAGACATTGAGTGAGAAAACCTTAAAAGCATATTCAATTGATTTGGAGCAGTTTAGAAAGTACTTAATATCAATGGATTGTGATGAAAATTTGATTGATACTGATAAGGGTGTTTTACGAGATTATGTACAATATTTACAAAAGAAGTATAAAATCAAAACTGTAAAAAGAAAAGTCGCTACATTAAAAACTTTTTATGGATACTTGGAATATGAAGATGTAATAGTAGTTTCTCCATTTAAGAAATTGAGATTAAGGTTAAAAGAACCATTTATCTTACCTGTCGTATTAAACGATAATGAGATTGAACAAATACTAAAATCTGTAAGAACCTACATGTACCTTGACCTTTCCATTCTCATGATGAGGTGTCCACTCATATCCACTGTACTGAACTCTAGATAGTAGGACCTAACAAACTGGTTTGAGCCGTCACGTCCATGGGTAGCTACCGCTGAAACTGTCTTACCGGCGGCTCCAAAATCAACCTTAGAATTGAGGGATATACAGGTATCAAAACGGGAAAAAAATACTGAAATTGACATTACCCAATG
>JAOCZQ020777188.1:0-15396 GCA_025434785.2 Epizoanthus fatuus | reverse complement strand
ACCATGCATGCCCCTTCACTGTCATCTTCATCCAAATCATTATTTAGAGCTTTACAGACAAACTTGTCATTTCCACCCGACGCCATCTTGTTGGCTGTCACTCTACCATGCATGCCCCTTCACTGTCATCTTCATCCAAATCATTATTTAGAGCTTTACAGACAAACTTGTCATTTCCACCTGACGCCATCTTGTTGGCTGTCACTCTACCATGCATGCCCCGAGGCAATAAAATGAATTGTTGGTCTGTAATTTATTATGCATTGAATTCATCACGGCCAAAACTCTGTGTTTGAAGTAGATTCTAATTTCCGATATATTATCCTGCAGATGCTGTTGAATTTAATTCCTGTCAAATTTAATTCAGCAAGCCGAATTTAAAAGCTTCAGAAACTGAATTTTTGCCCAATTTAATTGAATAATTTAATTCAGCACGGCAGAAATCCAGTGTTTGGAGTGGCCCTATGTCTCATATCAACCCCGTAGGTTGATTTTCGTGATAACTTTTTAAATTACAACAATTAGCAAAATACTTGAGCTGTTGAAGTTTCACTCTTTTAAGGATCTTAATATCCTCTGAAGATAATTATTTTGTACAAATACTTGATACTATAATAGTTAAAACATACTCGTCTGAAGATCCTCTTTCTGTTTCGTTGTAGTCATGCTGAGTACATCTTTGGGAAGAAAACAACAACTAGTTTGGATTATGCCTCAGTATTCACAGAATTGTATACATTCTTTGTTTTTGTGCAATGCAGTAAGTATCCTCAGCGCTGACATTCCATCATACATGGTGAAAATTGCAAGTAGTCTAACAGCAGATGTCTATTAATATCAATAAAAAATAATTGTATCCCATTGGGAAATTTCTAGTTATTTACTTTACCAAAAAACTCGATAGAGAAGTCACTAATGTTTTCTGATTATTCATCCTTATCTCGATAATAGTGATCAAAGTCATCTCTGTGGCTCAACACTGCAGTAGATATTCTGAAGAGAAAATGAGAGCTGATAGTCTATTAGATTACAAGAAATATTATTGTATTATGGCCATTGGTCACATATGCATTGTCAAAGCTATTGACAGAAATGAAATTACTGCAAACTAGAGCAATCCCCTCCCCCCTCACCCAACTCAAGAATAGCAGGGAAATGGGGGCCAAATAGCAGGGTATTGTCATCTGTTTTCACTTCCAAGATGTTCCAGCAACCAAGGACTTAATATTTATCCCACGTTTACCACAGTTAAATTCAAACACTTATTTCACGAATTTTAACACTTTCATCAAAGTAATTCTACCAGTAAAATTACCCTGAACAATCAGTTTCTGTCAGTGTTCTGTTATAATCAAGGTTGTAGTCTGATTATCCTACAGGTTCACTTGAAGCACTCAGACCGAGTGTGCCACAGATGAAAACAGTTGTGCTCTCTGCTGATACACAAATAAACATAACAAGCACTGCATTTGAATGGTGTCATTGTTTTCTTGCAAGGGTTTAATTGGTCTGCACAGTTGCTATGGGTTACTTTGTATTGCCGCCATTTCTCCCTCCTTCTCAGGGAGGCGGGGTCTCCTTTTGCTTTCTCCCAACTCTGCTTCGCATTGCCCGCCAGGTGTCAATCAGTTGTAAAATGAGATCTTCCTGAAACGCCAGGAAGTCTGTCTTTCTCTGACCATCAGGGTTGTGCTCAACAAAATGCCCCTCTGTGACGTAAGCATTGTAAACAGAACGCTCCAGCCCCTTGATAACACACCGCATGTACCACCTCATCTGCTTTCTTCTTTTTCTAACTGCTGTCATTTGGTCATTTGTATCCACTGCCCCCATACCATACTCTGGTTGTAGCATTGGACAGTCTTGTGGGATTGGATCTCTACTTGCACATATTCCCCAGTGTATCTCGTCCTTTGTTGCCACAGAACTGTTGTGGCCTCATTGGGACTGAATTGTTGACAGAAAATGAACAAGTGTGTTGTATTTTCATGTCATTGCAACAATTCCATCACAAACTCGAATTTGGCTACCTTCTCTGTTAAAGGCAGATTGTTTCAACTGCTGCAGCTCTTTTGGGAAACCTTTTCTGTTGGCTCTCACAGTTCCACATGTCTAGACCCCCCTTGACTGCAAAACAGGCACAATGCAGGGCTTGTGTACCAGTTGTCTGTGAATATTTATGGTGAATATCATTGGTCAGCCGAGCTACAACGGCATCCCCTTTCCCCATGGCAGATGTTTGCTCATCATCTCTTTCGGGTCCCTTGCCTTCCCAAGGTATACTTCGAAGCGTGACACATAAGCAGTTTCCGAATCACACAACTCGAAGACCTTGATGCCCCAATGGACTGGTTTCCTGATGATTCGTTGTTTAAACAAAAGCTTTCCTTTGTAAGGGATCATGGCCTCATCAATTCCAATTTTTTTCCGCAATTTAAGTTCTACTTGAAAACTTTCTGCAAATGCTGCACAAAAAGACGAACTTTAACAAGATTGTCATTCCTTGTGGAGTTTTCCAAGTCTAGTTTGTCTGGGTTGCAGAAGAAAATATAGCAATTCAGCTGGGAAAACCTCTGCAGCATGAGCACCTGCTGAAACCCTGGTGTCAAAATAGCTACTTTGTTTCATCCTGGCGAAAATACTGTTCATAGCAAGGCAGATCAATGTCCTGGTTGATGGCCAGGAGGAGAGCGAATATGCTTTCAGTTCTTGTATGTCAGTCGCAGTTTGGAATGGCATCTTGTGCTTGTCTGGTTCCATTCGCTTCTTCACTTTGAACCAGTGATTTGTCCATGCAGGCCTCGTTTCAAGTAGCTCGTCAGTTATAAACAGTTGAAAGAAATCGACAGCTTTCCCCTCACTGGGTACACAGTTTATGGTGGGGCCAGCGTGATCGCATCAGAATATATCACATAAATTCCTCCCATAGTATGCCCGAGTCACAGAGCCATCATCGTCAACAACTGATTCCATCATGTCAGGCAACTGAAAGTTGAAACCGTGAAATTCTTCTTCATCCTCGTTTATCTTCAAAGTCACCATCAGAAACTCATCTTCATAATCGGCCATTTTGCATTTAATAATGGCGATAATGGCATTGCGTACGACACAACTTTCGAACTCCAAATTCTCCAAAATTTTGTCAGAACATCAATAACGCAAACAACGTGGCCACCTGGGTTTACTACAATACTAGCCTACTGCAATATAATAACCCCCCTCTAACAGTTTTAGAGCTAGTTCCAAGCCATTTAGTTTCGAACGATCAGAAACCTGGAAAATCAGGTAACTACGTTCAAAGGTCAAATGTATCCGGGTAAGTTGGGTGAAAGGGGTTAAGGCATAGTTTAGTGTTCCTCGTATCTGAATGATTATATAATTCCATATGACTGGGCTTAAATAGTCCACTGGAAATAATTTTTCACTTGACAGATGAAACCAATGTAAGTAGCCAAACGTGTCGAACAATAAACATCTTGTGAATTGAAACTATGTCATCTTTTTCTTTGTGTGCTACTCGCATCTCAGGTCGGAGGAAGCTTTCTGACCGGAGCACAGGGTGCTTTGGCATCAGCCTGTGAATAAGTTCCCTAAGAGTATATAAGTGATGTTAAAAAATCGTAGACTGCCCCAAACTCAAACCCGAAGAAACATTGGGAAAAAACCAGACATGGCAACCATTCTAGAGAACACACGAGAAAGAATGAATAACCTAGAATTGAAGTTTTATTTTCTATCACAAAATATAAAGCTATCAGTTCATTAAACGTCAACATAATATCTACTTACCAGCTATCGCTGTCGCCAAGTCGATCCACAACTGCACTGCAGTCATCCTCCCTATTCACTCGCTCATTTTCCTTGTGTGGTCAAGCTCTAACTCCATCAACTGGATACAAATCCGAATGTGAATTATCGCTATCAGTTAATCCCCCATAGTCCGATTCCTGGGAGACAGAATCACTCTCATCACTTTCTGTTTTACTATCCGCCATGTTTGTCTTCTGAACCAAAATCACCTTACACACTTGTGACGTCAGCACGACACGTGACAAATACCGAATGTTTTCTTTCTGATGCGTGACTTAAGGTTTGAGCACATTTCGTCGATCAAAATCCCCCAAAAAGTGGACTTGGAGAAAACAACGATTGAAACTGTTTTCTACCATGTATAATGTACTTATTTCCCAAAAATGATTTGTACCCCAGGTCTTGCCCTTTAATTGTAAGAACTAAGATCTTACCATCCTAGTTCCATAAATTGTCTAGAAAAATCCACTCTCAAAATTTCATTTGACTCGATACACATACATGCATATGACTTATCGTACACGAGAATATTTTTTACCGTTTCCTTGACTTTTTGGATTTTTGGATATAATGTATTTCTTTTAGTATTCTTTTGATAATTTCGTGAAGTTAATAATTGTATTTCTGCAATATTATCATCCAGGATTTTAAGTTCGTGAATACATTATTTGTAATCCACCTCATTTTCTCACAATATCTTGTAGATTTTGGTTATAATTTTTCGATGAATTTGGTATGCACTTTTGATGTTGATTTACTGTAAGTGGTCATAAGATGGGGCGCTGAAAAAAGACAGTTTCGAATAAGAATATAACAGTGGAGATAAGAAGGGAGGAAAAAGTAAACTGAGATGGGGAAAAGAAAGAGAGGGAAAACTTATGGAATCCCCGAGTTTGATCTCAGGTTTATTTGCTCGAGAGACTAATACCCTATCTATTCCCTAAACAGTTAAACTCGACATGAGAGGTAAAATAAATACTTCAAAGCACTTTGTCGAAAGAATAGAACAAAATAGAGCTGCACCAAGTTCAGATCATAGAGAAGAAACAATATTATATGCACCTTGTTTCTGTACCTACTTGGTGTAACTGCAAATTTGACTGTTTTCATTTCTTAGTTCGATGTTCTAATGCTTGTACCCTGCTAACAGAGCTTTCTTTTTCTCGCCCGACTAATGATGAAGCAAGACTGCCAAATTCATGTTGTTTTTTCTCATGAGACCTTATCGCATTAGAGCCCCTAATGAGTATTGGCTTGGTCATACATGGTCCAAAATTCCTTTTCTGGTAAGCAGACACACGAGCTACTAGTCTCATATCAAAACTTATATTTCATACTGACATATTCCAGGAGTACATAACTAGGAATGTATATTTGTATCAATGTTGTGAGTAAACCTTTCCGCGTGTAAAGCTATTTTTAGTAACCCATCGTACGAGATCTTAGGAAAACACATGCCTCCGGAATATTTTTGGCTTGCAAGTCCTGCTCGCCGAAGCGAGATACTAGATAGTTGAGTCGCTGATTGTGCACAGCTCAGTGCCGAATGACTTTAATGCTTTCAACACCCAGCCAAGGAGTTATCTAAATCACCTAGTATATGGCAAAATTATATCAGTCAGTTGACCTGCAAGATGAATGAAGAAACACCCCCAGGAGAAACAAAGCCAAACGTACTCGTCTCAACACCCAGCCAATAATAATTATGCATGTGCTGACAGTCCATACAAGGAAGCCATTCGAGTTCAGAGCACATGCTTCAGGATTGATTTTTAATAATTATGCATGTGCTGACAGTCCATACAAGGAAGCCATTTGAGTTAGTCCAACTCCGAATTACTGCACAAAGACTGAAAATTCTTCAACAATGTACAGAGTGAACTTAAACAGGTTGACGCCAATGCAAACACAATTAAAGATCTCGAATACTCGCATGGCTGTTTCCAGGTCCCTTCTCGGTTGACTGACGTGATGCGATCACGTTTTGTTCGGCGCATTTGCTTTGTTTGCTGCGAACGTATTTGAAACGCACGAACCTGTTTCGACAAATCAATATTATATCGGCAAGGGAGTGTGGCTGTCAATTGCTTTCATGTTGGTGTGATGCAGATTGTTTGAAGTTCAGTTTGATTATATTTTACAGTTGTGGTGTAGTTCTAGAGTTACATTTAACACGCTTTCTAACCGATCGACTACCTGAAGCGAAGATCAGATAATTACCGACAAGCATTCCGTAAATGCGACGGGTTTTGATGTAGTTCCAAGCATTGGTCGTCACCGGTGAATACAACACATGTTCTCCCTATTTTGTTCGTTCTGTTGGCGCAGTTAGTAACTTTGCACTTATTTTTTCTCCAATTCAAAAGATTGTTTTATTGGAACTGGAATCATTGCAATGCAGTGCTATTCATGTCAACTGCATCATAAAAACTGCTATCTGAAAAAACAATCTGGAACAGTTGATCAATCTTCGACTATATTTACAAGAGCTTCGAACAATTACTCTCAAGCCTAGTTATCGCGATTTGATCACTCGTTCATTCAACACAGAAAATGTCTTTGCTTCAATGAATTACGTTTTTGCTGCCTCAAGAAAGAGATATTTACAGTTTCTGTGTATAGTTATTACTATGTACATCTGAATGTTTTACTCCTCCCCGTGCTTCAGGTTTCTTGTGAGGTTCCTGGTCTTGGGTTTTGGAGCCAGGGCTAGGTTGGCGGGAAAGGTCTGGCGGTGGTGTTCCTTTAGCATTGCCTCAAATCGCTGAAGGGGATTTGGCATGCAGCACATCTTCTTTGCGAGCTGATTGAACTTGTTATGGATGGACTCGCCACCTTGCTCGCCGAGGTATCCGAGGCCAACCTTGAACTCCGAGATGAAGTCCAGCACATGGTCTTGGAGGATATGCATCTTGAGGATGACTGAGGAGTTTGCCATTGCTCTGTAGATCGCCATGAAGCGCTTGATGTATTCACCTGTTACATATAAAATCAAGAAGGCGAGTGTTAATAAGCTTGTTTTTCGCTGTTTTTCTTGAGTTACAAGTTTTCTGGCTTTTGATATTTTCGAGCTAGACAGTCGAAGTTTTAAATAATTAAATTATATTAATTAATACTGGGTCCCGCAAATGAAATTAAAAAAATGCTTACTCGTTTGGTTAAGAAAATAACCACAATAACACAGACACCTCTCTATTACGGATACTTTGTTCTGTCTATTAACGAGGTCCGACTGTATATAAATCTTTTTAAAAATGCAAAATCCAAAAAAAGGAAACACAATATTTCATAAAGCTAAAAATTGTATTATTAAAAGAGCTCTTTACTCTTTGGGACTGTTTGTACAGAAAGGAAGAATTGTAAAAAGGTTCAATGAGGAGCTGCACTTAGTATTTTAAAACAAGTTGAAATAGACTTGCTAGGCAATATTTACCCAACTTCTTGATTTCGTTGTCAGCTACCTTCCCTCCACAATTGTAGATCTCGTGGCATTGAGAAAAGCCAAGGAACAAGTTCTTGAACTTTTGCTTGACAGATTCGGACTTGGGAAGTAGCTCTGGGCAGGTTTCCTGTATTGTGTCCTGCCAGGAATTTACAATCTTTTCAACATTATGTGGCTGTAGATTTTAAAACAAAATCCAAAAATCAGCTTTGATTTTATTACTGTTTTCACTTCCCCTTCTTCTTCTCCTTGAACTCACTCAGTTGAAGTAGTAAATTTCAAGTACACAAAACATCAGATATTAATTAATTAATTAACTTAATTTAATTTAATTATGTAATTCAATACATGTAACAGAACCATGGGTGTTTGTTGTTCTCACATACAGTATAGTGGACACAGCTCTTGCTGTTGCTCTTGCTGTTTGGTAATATTATTTTGTTCCCACTGGCAATGGACCAATCAATGTAAACCCGAGGGGAGGGGGATCGGGCAAGGGAAGGGGATTTAAAAGTCTTGATTGTGCAATATAGATGCATTTTATTACATTATCACCCCACAGAGTGGCTTTTGGACACAGTATACTACAGTACATTAAACAAATGTATGGTGATTTTGACAAGATTTGACTGAACTTGTTGTCCCAAGGGAGTGGCTTGTGAATTGTTTTTGATAAAAATGCCAACCCCACCCCTTGCTCCCACCCCACCCCTCGGGCATAACACTGATAGGTGCATAAGAAAAAGTTTCTATTCCAAAGAAACTAGTGAAGTGAAAATTTTGTAAAACAAAACAACAATGGCATAAACAAGCACATGTGGCTGGCCTCACTTCAGTGCCCTTTCCAGATTTCAGAGGGAAGATAAATGGTACTTTCTCTGTATGTATGGGCCCCAGCTCCTGACATTTTGCTAAGACACGGTCTTTCTTTTCACTCTGTATACACACATTCCAGCTTGATAACCACCTGAAACATATTTTTTTGTTCATTTCTAACTATGTTTACTTTTTACTTCCAATATGTGGATTAACTTAGAAGCCATGGTATCAGCATGAAAATCAGGCATTATGGATTACAAAAATTAAGAATTGTAAGTTTGACACCACAATCTTAAAACAATTTCCAAATAACTTCAAGTCTTTTGACCACATGTATAGTAACAAATACCGTCTCCAGGAAGAAAGAATGAAAAGTACACTGTCATTATGTTTCCGTTGTCTCAAAGATTGTGGGTTGACGATTAACAGGGTTCATACACCTCCTGGAATTCCTGGAATATGCTGGATGTTTTTCCTTCTGGAATATCCTGGAATTATAAGCTGACTCCTGAAAAACTGGAAATCAAGTAAATCCAGACTGTGCGAATATTTTTTTTTCCTGTATTAAAAAGAAAATTGCTGGGAAATTTATTTTTGTTTACCTGATTTTTGACTTCAAGATACTCCAGGAAAACATCTAAAACACTCCTGGAAAGTCCTGGAATTTTGAAACTTGCAAAATGAATGAAGAAACACCCCCAGGAGAAACAAAGCCAAACGTACTCGTCTCAACACCCAGCCAAGGAGTTCTCCAAATCACCTAGTATATGGCAAAATTATATCAGTCAGTTGACCTGCAAGATGAATGAAGAAACACCCCCTGGAGAAACAAAGCCAAACGTACTCATCTTAAATCGATTGACATAGCAGAATGCTACTTCGAGTTCAGAGCACATGCTTCAGGATTGATTTGTAATAATTATGCATGTGCTGACAGTCCATACAAGGAAGCCATTTGAGTTAGTCCAACTCCGAATTACTGCGCAAGGACTGAAAATTCTTCAACAATGTACAGAGTGAACTTCAACAGGTTGACGCCAATGCAAACAAAGTCAAAGATCTCGAATACTCGAGTTTGTGATGATTAATTACGCTCGACACGAAACAAGACTCCACTGAATTTGGTGGAAATGGCACTATATTATAGCAGTGTTGCATTCCTTGCACTTGGATGGATTTCGCACTGAATAGTCGCTCAGCAAAACAGTCAACTACAGAGTAGATCAATGACATGCAAACAGTTGTACAACTTAAATAAATTGATGCACGCTTTAGGGTTCTCCAGGGGGAAACTGCAATCGTGAAAGTCATTTAATTTGCATACATCTGTATAACAATAGCTAGTATCGTTTACAAAACAACATAATTTTGAATTTCGTCAGAGTAATACTACTGGTAACATGCTGGGACACAAAATAGAACACAACACAACATGAATTCCTCAGTCCAACTGTCTCGCACCTACTCAGACAGCATTGTACTAATGTAGTATTATCTCTACATATTAACATAGGTTTGGGTTAAATTATTTTCTCTGCGTGGGTACCTCTATTATCACAAATCTACAGAGATGCTTCTGGTTCAACCTATGTGTCAGCCAACTCCTTCAAGAGTTTAGGGTGGACCACCCGCAGGTGACAAGAAGTGGGCAAAAGGTTTTTTGATTTTGCAGTGTGGTCTTCGCTAAAATAGTTAATTTTAAATCCTTTGGTAAAACGCAAGATAAACGAGTTGACTAATGTGGGGTTATAGCTGCTCAAGTACAAAGAAAGTCGTTCAATATTTTTGGGCGTGGGAAGAGCTGCTGGTAGAGCTTGTCCCATCGGATGAATTGCAGTTTGACCTACTTTCACTGGCAGGGCGGTTGGTTTCTGTCCATGCCCTTGTCCCTCCCCTGCACTTCCCCACAACACCCATCGCAGTGTGTTCCATTGTGGAACCGAAAACAAAAATCTTTGGGGAGAGATGAAACATTCACTTCGAACTTTGTGAGTGGTTTACCTGACTCTGCTGGCTTTGCGTCCAAAGCCATAGCTCGCTGTGGAATTGGTCCAAAGGTACCAGCTGCCTTGCCATACGACATTTTTTATCATAGAAACTCCAATTTGCACCCTCCGCTGCCAGCTCCCTGACAATAGAACTGTATTTCATTACACCTGATGTGGCTTCTGGGTATTTTCTGCATAATTGCTAAAACGTTTTGAAAAATCCCAGACCATTGTTCAGTGGTTTGAATGGACCGGCGTGTCTCATTCGTTACGACGGTAACTACTGGTTGATTGTTATCCCCATTAACAACTTTAAATACATAGCTTTCGTCATTTCAGACAGTAGAATTTAGCATGGTCCCAAGATCAATCTATTAGTTGCCACAGTTTTTAGATTTCATGCGCTCGTGCACGTGAGCTGATAAAGGAACACTAGTGGACTGAAACTGGTTGGCCTTACTGGTGTTTGACGTATTTCCCCCAGTCAGTTACTGCATCACCCCAGAGATGGACTCCTGAACAGTAGAACTGGCCCGATCTTCTTCTTGTCTGTCAGGTACAAACTGCAGTTGAGGTGGAGTGCTAACGGGAAGGTAAGTAGGCTTTTCAGCAATCCCAGCCTCCTGTAGTGCCTTACGTATTCCGGCCATCACAATGGCACTTATTGCTGCAATCACATCTTAGGAAAGGGAGGCACCATTGTCCCCTAACGGTTGGATGTGGTTGTAGTTCGACAGGGTGGTTGCCAGCCACAACACTTGTATTGGCAAGTTCACCAGTGTTGGCCGCTGCTTCTCCAAAGTTTCAGCAAAGTGAGACCCAGCAGTTCGTTTGCTCTTTGGTGGCATGCTAGACAGATATTTGATGAATAAGTAGGTGTATCATAATGGTAGTTACACTTTGTGACATTTCATTTACATAGTGATGTTTGTTTCAAATCCAGACGTACTCACTGGATACTCCTTGAATTGTAGACCACTGTTAATAATTGTTACAAGTTAATACCAGGGATGTAACCAGTAGGTTTCCAAATATGCTGGACAAGTGTGCATGACTATTGGTAACTGATTTGAAAATGGACAGGCACTGTCTCTTTGTTCATGAATTTTTTTGTATACATGTTTTAATAGTTTTTTGGAAATGTTTGTGGTATGAATTGCCTTTCAAAGCAGATGTTTCCGTAGTCATTGTTTCTGTCGAACCACCATCTGCATTCTCCCATTTTTTATAAAGTTGTGTACTTTTGAATAAAATCGAACACTTACTACAGTAATTAACGAGCCATAGCATACAATACTTTACTTGAACTTGGTTTTAACCCATTAACAATGTCTGTTGTGCTGTTCAGTGTAGTGCAGACTTATTATGGGGATATGGGACTACAAAAACTAGAATATGCAGCACAACTGGACTGTAATGGGGATCCTTTCTCGTTGATGTGATTCGTGTGATAGTTTTTATCCCCAAAAACATTACAGAGTAATTAAGTGAAGACTGAAGTTCTTTTTCATTCTGCTTGCAAAGTGTTTTTAACTTACAATGCACATATTGAATTGCATACACCAACACTAATCTTGCCATTTTCAGTAAAACATGTTAGGAGTGGGGGGAAGGGTTAATTGGAACCTCCCAAGAATTTCAAAATTATGGTTGAGAATTAGAGCAAACCATTTGGTAAGATGAACTGATTATTTAATGTGTCTACAATATTTATTGTCCATTAATTAGTGTTGCTATGGCAATAAGTGTTCAAACCAAAATCTGACACGTAATAAGAAAACAAAATAGGAGTTAAGGGACTTGCGATGTCAAGAAATCGGCTGTTACTAAGGGAATTATACTAATGAAGAACGATTCCCAGCGGCCAACTTTCACCACGAGGAGAATGAAAGTGATATTACAAAATTATTCGAAATAATTTTTTTTTCTGTTGATGACGTCATACATAGCGTTACATAGCCTAAACTTAAAACAATAATGGGGCCTTGCATGAACGTGGAAGGAGAACAGAGTTGACTGCAATTTATTTCTAAGACAATTTGTAACAAAGGTATGTTTCGCAATTTCTCACTTATGTCTCACGACGCTAGATTCTGGCGTTAGCAGGTGCATGATGTGGCAGTTTTCCACATTTTAAGAAAGAAAATGAAAAATATGAGAACATACTTTTCTTTGTATTTGCAAATGGTAAATTAAATAAAAAAATTGACTCAAATTGGAGCATTCGTTATGGAGTTATTATCTTTTGAAAGAACCGGAAGTAAAAATTCACAAATCTCAATATCGTCCAAATCAGAGCACGCGCATGTTCGATTCGTGATTTGAAGCGTGATAAATTCGTGATAGAGATGGCGCGAGCGCGTGCTTAACGTTAAAAATCAACTTCCTTAGCAACGTTTGCGTCGCAGGTCCCTTAAGAACAACTTTTTAAGAATTTTAAATTCTGAAAGTTAAAACCGAATTTGCATAATTCGTTATGATGGTGTTCTCAAAGCTGATGTCATTAATGTCAAAAAATGCAAGTAGTTTTACGATATGTCTATCTAGCTACAGTCACTCAAAGTCAGTATATGGTCGATAAACATAAGATGCTATGTGCATAGATTGTGGCATGTGATTACAGCATAGATGCTATGTGCTTATGCCTTTAAGAGTTAAAAAGAAAGTATTAAACAAGTGGCAACCTTTGAATAAGAGCCCAATCCCAAGGTGCCATAAGTAAGTAAGAGTCCAGGGAGCTCATCGAAATGTTCATGGTATGACCACCCAGTTGGAAAAACTGAATAAATGCTGCAAAAGTCAATGAACCCATCCCCTTATATTGTATTATTCTATAAATCCCGTGACAGATTGCAAACTGCGTCAAACATATGCAAACAATATGCTAATGATTACAGAAAGATCAGGGCACAATTTAGTTATAATTATTTCTTTCTGGACTGACCCCAATTGGCCTCATGTGTTTGACTGGACTCCGTAATTTTATAAATAGCTAAGTTTCATAAAAGATTATATCAATAAAAACACAAGTCTCATGGCTTCTACCAGAAGTGATGATTGCAACAGGGCAAGTTCACCCCAAAACTCGGATGTCTAGACGTTGATATCAACTCGTAATAACTATAGTTATGCATGTTGCAAAAGTAGTGTGATATCCCAGGCACAATAACTTACAATTTCTTTACTATTACAAGTCTGTGAAAACTACCACGTTCTATCTTCTCATCCTGTGACAGTGATTTTGTCAATTCTTCTTTCAGGTTTTCTAGAATTTTCTCATTATTGTAGAAGTCCATTAAAAAATTGTAAAAAATGAACTCGAACTTTCTGCATAGTAGAACTCCGGAGATGTAGAAAATTATTTCTATTGTTCTCACTTTCTTGGTAGCTTGTCTTGATGGTGTTGTGTTGCTCACAACGCTCAATGTCGTGATATTTGCATAGGGCAGACTTGTGCGGATTCGTGGTGGTGTGAAATCTCCTGTGACATAGCGCCTCTTTGTGTTTGAAATGGGATGCTCCCATTCTTCAAGTTGATGTTCTGGCTTTCGCTGCCACCTTTCCTGTCGATACTCAAGAGGCACGACTGATGGAATGCTCACCTTCAAAAGTAATACATCTAATAAATTAGAAAATAAGACTAAGCAAATTAACAGAAAGTAACAAAAAGTAACGAATCATCCAAGAAAGTTCAAATTCTATGTTTGACAAGCAAATTATTAGTTTTTGTATATGTTAACCTTATTTGGACTGGGGCCGCACTGATTTCAAGCAAACATATCTTTGATATAAAAGTAATATTCAACAACTTTTGCAAGGTTTCCTAAAATTTATTGGGCAACACTTTGTTGTATGGATTTTTAATTTATAAAAATGTATGAAGCTTGTCCATTAAGAAATGTAAAATCAAATTTTTATGAATAAACTACATTATGATGCCACATATCATGTTATACGTAAACTAGAAGCATGTTCCAATTAACAACTTTGGATATATTACTTGAAATCTAAATTTCATTACATAAGTAGTTCTGCCCAACTCCCACCCCAGGCCAAGGCATCCCCAAAAAGCCCAGGCCAAATAAATACCATATGTCCCAAATAGTCCAGTTTCGTATTTGCCACTGATTACAATGACTACAGACTCATTTTTACAGTGTTAGCCTCGACTCGGTGTTAAATATTAACAAATACCAGCAAGGAGTAGAACCGCACCTCCAACAATACACAGAATTGTACATAATTTTACATCGTATCTCCATTGGTATTTATGAATATTTGACGCCAAATCTGTAAAAATGAGTATGTAGTCATTGAAATCTGCGGCAACTGCAAATATGGAACTGGTCTATTAAACACATCCTCTCAAATAAAATGGATGTCCTCCCTCAGGCCTTCAAATATGAACACTGGGGGAATTTATTGAAGAGGTGTGTTTAATTGAATGATACAACTTTTACTGTCAACTTTTCTAGTAAATAATTTACTAGGGATGGGGTTTCCTTTAGACGTGTGTATATTTTTAGACATAAATAAATGTAGGCCATGATTTTCAACAGTAATATGTTCGACATGATGCACTTAGATTGAATGCAATTAATGCCTCCCCTTGGACCACCCTCAAACAAACAAATGACTCAACATTTAATTGAGTAAAATACAAGTATTGTACAAGTATTGTATGTTCTACGAGTGGACCAAAATATTAATCTTTTGTTTCAGCCCATATTTATACAAACCTGTTCAGGCTGTTTTCCCACGGTTGGTGTCTGAAAACAACCAACATTGTTTCCCCATATCTTTTCTGCAATTTCAGGCACCCTCAAATCCAAGTGTCGTGCAAAAGTGCAAGGAGTGTCACTGACAAACAGTGGTGGTGGGTATTTGAGAGAAAGGTACAAATCGGCTGCGTCTCTCACTGACTCTTGAAGTAAGAGAAATTTGGATGCCACAGTTGTCTGAAACAATTTATAAAAAACATATATGTAAATAATACAACAATAGTAATTTACACCAATAAAAAATGCTAAATTCGGGTTGTTGATAAAACTGGGTTGGTTTCTACATGTAAGTCATCTTTTCTGGTAAAAAAGCATATTATTAAGCACATAAGTTGTGGTGATCAATGTGGTAGGAATATCCTTATTAGCCATACATAGGGTTCCTTCACTGAACACAAAATTCAACTAATTTTCAAGGAAATGTTCTTAAAAATGTGTCATTTGAATACTGTATTGCACAATGTTTAATAACTGAAAATGTTACGAGAATTTTAATTTTGATAGTTTGTTCAGTCCAGATGTTCTAGAGATATTACCGAAGCTTTTTTATTATGCA
>JAOCZQ020766994.1:0-15641 GCA_025434785.2 Epizoanthus fatuus | reverse complement strand
TATTATTATTATTATTATTATTATTATTAGGTAAGGTGGTAGTCACTTTACTATCAGGACAATGTGAGTATCGGCCAAAACTAAACCAATTTGGGAATAATTCTTACCTTGACTACAGTTTTCTCCAGTGTGGCTCTCATCACAGTAGCACGAGTTGTTTGTATATGTCTTCAAGTTATAATTGCATTTTCCATGACCGCTACAAAGCTGCTCGGGAATGCATTTGCTACAGTCCAGAGGTTGGCGCGTCCAGCCAGTCTCACAGTAGCACGTGCCATTGAAGTCACATGATCCATGGCCACTGCAACGTACTTCCGGTTTGCAAACCGAACAGCTTTGACCTCCATAGTACGCAAGGCAATCACATGACCCATTTCGCAGGCATTGGCCATGCTTGGAACACAGCAATTTGGAGTCGCATTTGGAGCATCGTCCATAAGGTTCAAACCACTGTCTTGTCCATCCTTGATTACACTCGCAAACATATCCACCAGTGTAATCTCGACAGCGTGAGTGTTCAACACATCTGTGTACTCCAAGGCTACATTCATCTATATTGGTACAGTTCTGGCCGTCACCAGACCACCCACGGTCACACTTGCACGTATAGGAGCCTGGAGTGTTGTAGCACGAAGCATGCGCACCGCACAGTTGACTTCTGTTCACACATTCATCGACGTCTCTGCATCTGAAGCCATTTCCAGTGTATCCGGTCGTGCATGTGCACTGATATCCCCCTATGTAATTAAAGCACTTCGCTTTCGGGTGGCATAGATTAAGACTGTCATTTGAACACTCGTTTAGATCCTCGCAGAAACTACCATTGCCTTGGTAACTACGTTTGCATTCACAGACAAAGCTTCCAAAGGTATTGGTGCAAGAAGCGTTTTTATGACAGTTATGGGTGCCCCGTTTGCACTCATCAATGTCACTGCAGTTTGTTAGTCCATTTCCATGGAAACCTTTATTGCACGTGCACTCAAACGAGCCGATAGTGTTGATACACGACGCGTTTGGATCACAGGAATCATTCTTTAGACATTCATCGCTATCGTAACAATGTCTTCCCGAGTCATTACTGTAGAAACCTTGGTTACAATGACACTCGTACGAGCCAGGCGTGTTCCTACAAGTTGAGTTCGAAACTGAGCAGTTGTGCTGGAACATTGCAGGAACTATGATGCTTGAGCTTGTGGAATTGAACATTGTTTGCCAGGGCAATGATAAAACTGTGGTCACGTTACTTTCCTTTCCATTTACTATCACTTCTGTATGTGCATATATACAATCCAGGGTCTTCGTGTTCCTTTGACTACAAGCACAAATAAGGCTTGCGTTATCTGGTCTGCTTTCATTGGTCTGGCGAAAGACACAGGAACGCACGGATGCACATATCCCAGCTCGGCACTCTTGAAGGTGCCCGCTCATGCCATACGATAACGTGCCATCACATTCGTTAATCTCAAAACATGTCCCCTCACTCTGTAAGTAACCACTTCGACATCTGCAGTCGTACGATCCTGGCACATTTACACAGTCAGCATCCTGAGGACAGTTATAAATATCCGAGCTAAGGCATTCATTCTTATCAACACAGCCATCTCCGTTTGGATCTTCGACATAGCCGTCAGGACAGACACAGTAATGTTCTATGCCAGATACAACACAAGTCATGTTCGCGTGACATGAATTGTTAGAAGCGTGGCATGGATTAAACTTCTCGCACGTGGAGTTACCAGCAACGTCGCACTTGCACTCATACCCTCCTAAAGTGTTGAAACACACAGGAGCAGACGTGGGACAACTGTAACTTTCCAACTCACATTCATCTGCATCAGCACAGTTCCGTCCGGTGTTTCTGTACCCCCCAACACAGGAACATAAGCCGTCGCTGTTAGCATTTACATGGACATCTGATGAGTTGACGACAGGAATGTTTCTTGTTCGAGAACTGGAATTAAAACATGTATATTTCAAGCATACTCTACCGCTATCCTCAAATCCTTCTCTACAACGGCACTCGTAGCTTCCATTTGTGTTGGTGCAAGTGGCGAATTCATGGCACTGATTTATACCCAGAGCACATTCGTCCAGATCCTCGCAGCGTCCAGTTCCCGTTGCGTTAAACACCCAACCTTTCTTACAGGAACAGGTGAAACTTCCAGGCGAGTTTCTACATATCTCGTGTTCTCCACATGTGGTATTCAGTTCACATTCATTCACATCTGTGCAGTACCAACCGTCTCCTGTCCATCCGCTATTACACATGCAGTTGAATCCACCAATGCTATTGGTGCATTTGGCGTTAGCCACCCCTTTCACTCTCGAACAGTTGTCAAGGCTCTCTGCGCATTCGTTAGTATCAACGCATTGCTTGTTTATGAAGTACGAAACGTTTACCATCATGACACAAGACGAAGCCGCATGTTCGTCCTCCGTTTCATTAATTCCCCTCCAGCCTTCCATGCATGCGCAACGGTAACTTCCATCCGTGTTAATGCATTTCTCATTTCCGCAACACTTATGGGAGTGGACTTTGTCTTCACATTCATTGATATCCGTGCAGTTGACCCCATCACCAGCCCAACCTTGCTTGCATTCGCACAAAAAGCTTCCTGGTGTATCAGTGCAGGTGGCTTGATTGCTACAGTTGTGTTGATTTGTGGCACATTCAGCAATATTCTCACAGAATATGCCGTTTCCTTTCCAGCCTTCCTGACAATGGCACTCGAAGGTTCCACTGATGTTTAAACACCTTGCCTGCAGAGAGCAAACGTCACTTTTACCATAGCACTTCCCCTGCTCAATACAATCAAACCCGTTTCCATAGAAACCCGATTTACAGTGGCACCTCAAGAAGGGAAGCGAATTGTTAACAACGTGACACTCTGCATTCTTATCGCATAAACGGAAGTGAGAGTCTGCCTGGCATCCACCACAATCAAGGCCATCAAAATCACAGGCCTTAATGTTACACATCTTGTCACACCATCCATCATTTACTGATGTTACAGAACACCCTGGTGCACACGTGCAGTCACCACCATCAAAATCACAAATGCGGTTGTTACACTGCAAATCACAAACTCCATTTCCAATCAGATGTGCGGGACATTTGTTTGGTGGACATGTACAATCGTCTCCATCGTACCCACATGCGGCTACCAAGCACTGAGGTTCACAGATACCATTTCCTATAGAAGAATTCGAGCACCCAGGAGAACACTCGCAATCTGATGCGTCAAAAGAACATTGCTGTACGAAACATTGCGGGTGGCATTTTCCATCCCCAACCATGGTCATCGCGCAACCGGGACTACACATTTCTACAATAGGCCTTGGACAATCTCTGCCATCATAGTCACAGCTCATTACGTTACACACAGAGTCACAAAATCCGTCCCCTCGAAACGAGGCAGCACAGCCTGAGTTACAGAAGCTCTTCATGCCCTTGTCTGCAGCAGTTATACAATCACCTCCATCCAAGCCACAGGCCGACACGTTACATACTAAGTCACAGAACCCATTGCCAATCCTTGATGGTGGGCAATCTTTCGGACAAGAGGTAGTATCAACATCCTTTCCTGTCACGCAATCTCCAAAATCAAACATACACGATTCCTTATTACACTGTTCATCGCATACACCATTGCCTTGCAATGCGAGATCGCAGTCGCATTTTGTTTTCATATTGCAATCACCATCATCAAAGGAACACGCTTCTACGTTACACTCTCGGTCACAGTAACCGTCTCCGAGCATGGCTGAGTTACACTGCAGGTTACACTCTTCGTGTATCTGTAGGCAGTCTTCTTTATCGTATCCACATGTGGAAGTGTTACACGCAATGTCGCACGACCCATCTCCCAACCAGGATTTAGGGCACATGCATACATTAACACAGTCACCGCCATCGTGTTTACATTCAGGAATATCACATTTGGGGTCACATTTACCATCCGCAATCCAGACATCAAGGCACAGTTTTGTACAGAATTTGATAGTCGAACAGTCTTTCCCTTCCCAGCCTTTGTCACATGTACATTGTCCCTTAAAACAAGCCCCGTGACTTGAGCAATTGTTAGGGCAAGTACTCATCTTACAGTCATGTCCAGTGTAGTCTGAATCACAAGAACATGATCCATCAACTTTGCAAACACCGTGACCAGAACAAGACTGAATAGTATTACACAAAGGTGTGGCTGTGGGTATATACGTATGAGCTGGACATGGGTTTTGTGGCTCTTGCTGGCGGATTTCTACATGAACATATTCGTCGCTGCTTTCTGTGCTGTTCACGTGGGCGTAAACCAAATTCCCACCCATTTGCAGTAACTGAAGCGCTGCTTTAATATTTTCACTGTTCCTGAGTAACAACAGTTGGATATCAACTGTTTGGACTTCACTAGAGGACTTGATATAAGCCGACACTTTCTCAGCTCCAATCTCAGTAAGCTTCTTGGCCATTTCAACTATCATTTGCCCTTTACTTTTGTTTTGCACCTGAAGAGAGGTGACAATTTTGCTAAGCATGTTTCCTTGGTTAACAGCATCGTATACAAGACCAGCAGATAAAGTCGATGACGATAGCAAGTCTAACACAATAGCCTCCGCAAGAGAGTAGACACTTAATGGTCCCCTCTTAATTACAATACCTTCATCTCCTGCTATTCTCTGTATCTGGTACAAGGTACTCCAAGTTTTATCCGTCAATACCTCTGCCTTGATATTTGATGGCAATTTTATTTTCGTTCGTTGTTGTTCTGTTGTCTTGCAATCTCCTAGATCAAAGTTGCACTCACTGACGTTGCAGCTGGTATCACACATTCCATTTGCTAAATGAATACGTTGAAAACAGCCTGGTGCACAAGGCTGGAGAAATCTAGCGGCATCATGCGAATTACCGTTATATGCTACGTGAACATTGATATAATTCGGAAGCAGGGTATTTCCTTCCAAAGCTGCAGATCCCAGCATCTGTCCAGCCTGAGTACTGGTGATCTTCAAAGGCCTAAAATGTGAAATAGTGACGGTATAATGCTCCCAGACTGAGTTTGGCCATCCAGTTATCTGAACGTAATTTCGTCCGATCTTGATGTTCCCTGATATAGGGGAGAAAATAGTTTGATTTGCAGTGACAGTTAATTGGGCCCATGAGCTCAGCCGAGCACAACCCGGTATTACCACTCCTGTACAGGGATCCCGGGGATTCCACGCACAGCCCGAGTTATCTTGGCAGTCTTTCTCCTTTGTGATATTCCGACACGATTCATCTTGACTGTTTGCTGAAAGAGAACCGAACAGTCCACAGAAGTTATCTTTATTAATATTGTTCTTTGATCCTCTCAAGATCCTAGGGAACTTAGAATTGAAATATAGTTTATTGGGACTGTTTAAGCAGCGGTCGTCGTCTTTGCTACTTGGAATTGTGACAATGGTATTTGCCGTAGCCCATGCTGTGATGTTGGCATAATTACGGTTGGCAGCTGCAAGTTCATCTACTCCGATGATAAATGCTATTGCAATACTTGTAGCATTATCGTTAAACCCAACTCTGTAAGCACAACCTTCCAGAGAACAGTTGTTTCCATAGTAACCAAGATAGCAGGTACACTTCCCTGAGATACAGTCTCCAAAGCCACTGCATGCTTTGTTGTCATGGTAATCACAAGAAGAATCACACGTTTCTGTGTACCACTGTTGTTGCTCACAGTACCCAAGTGTGTGTGGTCCGCGTGTGTTACCCTCCACACAGTACCCACTTGGTGTGCCTGACGAACGGCACCAACCACAACCACGAACAGATACACAGTCAGAGCAGTTTGAGTGACGGCGACAGACACTAGGACAGAGCAGGGTCTGGTAAATCTGCTTAGAGGGACAGGAGCTTTCGTTTGACTTTGGCTGACAGCTCGACGAACTGGCACACCAGCTACAATTATCATTCAGACCAAAGATTAAGCAATCACTGCAACTATTCCAAGTGACGCATGCGCTCTGGGAAGAGTTGTGAATATCTGTGACCTGTTTCTCTACGTATTCTAAAAGCCGTTGCAAGCAGACAGCTTTGGCGTTTGCGTCAAAATGCTTTCCTGCGATATTCTTCAAAGCCGATTTAAAGTTGTCCAGTGCCAGTGTTTGACCCTCATGCTGAATATTTGACTCGGTGACAAAGTTTATAAAATTGTTGTATCTGTTGTTTGCAGTAACAGTTAGAAGATTTTTACGATCATTGTTAGGGCAGTAATATTTATAGAAGATCTCAGATAGCTTCAAAGTGTGATTAAGTTCCATTCGCCCTAAGACATATCCATCAACCGTACTCCTGATGCGCGTTGTTGTCAAGGGAAATTGGCTGCAATATTTAGCATTAGTCAATTTGGCGTTCCAAGATTTCATCAGGATTTTCTCTGAGAGTTGCAATATTCCTTCCCCCAGAAGTTCTGTCGTTACATTGCTCACTGCGTTGCACATGTACCTTGCACCGTGTTTGGTGATTAAGCTAAGCACATGTCTGTCCAAATCGGAGCCCAGCAATCCAGCAAGAACAAATCTCACATCGATTTTGGTGCCGTTAATGTCGTAAATACGGTGACCGTTGTGCTTATAAAGCTTTCCATATGGCGCCTCCATCTCATTCAGTGGTACAGGGTAGAGGGCTGATAGGTAATCCCATATCTCCGGATCACCAGTCTTTGAAACGTCTGTGGAAGATTGGCTCAGTGCCAATGCTCGGCTTGCAGTCTCAGACCATGGCTGTTTCTCAAGCAAACTTCTTTCAATTCGTACAATATCACAGTATAATTTATCACATGGGGTTTTCATGATTTCTAGAGGAAAACTCGAATTTACAGAACTGACAAGGTTTCTCGCAGTGACAGTAATGATGTATCTTCCAGCTTTATTGTAGTAGTGTGTAACATAATCTGTAAGATTTACCGATGATGAGTTATCGCCAAAATCAACATCAAAAGATACATTAGTACCGATAGCTGACGGAGTAAGAGTCACAGGACGGCAAGCTCTCTTGTCTCCGCTGATGGAAAGTTTCAGTTGTGAAACTGGGGCTTGTACAATAATTTGCTCACTGTCCGAGGCAGAGCTGACGGGGTTTCGTGCAGAAGTCCAAATGGTGTGTACGCCAGGGGTGTCAAATGTATGGAATTGAGAGGACGAACTGTTGTATGAGTCCTGGAAAGAAAACTTGTACTCGACATTGGTACCAGAGAGTGTAAACACTGCAAAGTATATTGTTTCTCCTATAGCTTTCGGGCTGTCAGCAATGATTGACACCTGTTTGATTGGCATCTCGCAGTTCACTCCGTTACCCTTCCATCCTCTTCTACAGACGCAGACGAAGGATTGACCTTCGGGGCCACTTCGTAGGCAGGTTGCATTCGGATGACAATTATTCTCTCCTGTCACACACGGTCCTTTGTTATAGATGTCTTCAACTACAGCTGCCGTCCTTATCTCGTCCTCAATTGCGTTATCGAGCTTCCTATTGGCTTCTTCTGATTCTGCGGCAGCTCTGTTTCGGACAGATCTTTTCATTGCTTCCTGTTCTTGAAGTCTCTTCAGTTCTCTCTCTTTAGACCGAAGCTTTGTTCGTGCATTGCTTTCTGTCCTTTCTAGTTTGCGTTTTTGCCTTTCATAGACATCTTTTTCTGAATCCAATGCATTCCGTCTAAAGACTGATCTCTTTCCGAACCAACCTGTTACAGTTTTTATAACCTTTCCAGCAGTATTTCGAATTCCTTTATATATTTCTTCGGCAATCCTTTTAGCTAACTTGCACGCCTTTTTTGCCACGTTAGCTAGATTTTTTACAACCGATTTCACCAGTATCGTAGCTTGTTTAACCTGATTCCCCATGTTTACAACGTTTCTGATCGTGTTATTGAGATCTTCTGTAAATTTTCCTAATTTCTTGCCCACATCTTTTACGAAATTTGTAACTGTGTTGACCGTCTCCTTTGCAATTTTTAGTCCCTTCTCAGCCACTTCCCTTGCCACTTTTGCTGCCTTTGCAACGACCTGCTTCGCTTTCTCAGCAAGTTTGGCCACATTTTTAGCAGCATCAGCGATATTGTTTATAAACTTGCCCACTTCCTTCGCGATATTCCCCGCGAGTTTCAGGCCCTTGCTTAGAAACTCTTTTGCAACTTTTACAACCTCTTTACCAATTTTGATTACTCCATCCTTTATGGCTTTTAGGTATTTTGCAGGATCCGTTGTAAAGAGATTTTTTATTAAATCAACTGCTTTTTCTTTAACCAATTTAATCAAAAGTCCTGGGATCTTGTCGGGCCGTGCATACTTTGTGTCGAATTCTAGTCTTGGAATATCCAATCTAACACCAAGGAAGTGAAAAGATGCAGAGAGGGAACTCCTCCCGGGAAGTGCTATTGTCAAATCGACGCGAATTCCGGCGTCTAACTCGAATTTTCCAAGACTAACACCTAAAAGTTTAATCTCGCCAAGATTAATATTCACGTTGTAATTTATCAAGACAATTGCTCTCATCCTTACTGACAATCCATCTCGCAAAAGTTCGATTCCAATTTCCGATCCCATGAATGAGGCCCATGCTTTCACTTCTGTATTCTTAATAGAGTTGCGGATTCGCAATCGGCCACCGAGAAGCCTCACACCAATAAATTCTAAGTCAACATCGCTAGAGAGATAAAATTCTCTTGTTGTTAAAAACTTAGCAGCAACGGTTCCACGGATTTTGAGCATTCCGAGAAAGTTCAATTTCAATCCTCCTGACACTGCTATCTCGCTGGCACTAACGATCGCCTCTCCAGTTAGCAGTTTTTGACGAAATAGATAAAGATCACAGGCGCCCTTTATCATGAATGGGTTGGACATGTCTTGAAGGTTTACCAGTGCCCTCGCGTCAAAACTAATTTTAACAACATCAGTAAAGCCAGCTGCCATGTTAAAGTTTAAATCTGCTTTAAAGAGGTTCGCTGCCATCAGGTTTAGATCCAATGATCTTAAAATGGTTTTAACAGATGCAATCACCATTGCAGCGTTACCAGTTTCTTTTACAGGATATTTCCACAAAGCTTTGTTTTCATTCAATTCTTTTGGCGATGAAGCAGCAAACTTTAGTGACGCCAACTGGAAAGATCCTATGTTGATGGCTACGTCAAACAGGCGATAACGAAGAGGAACGGTCCGCAACAGCCACTTTGGTTGGAGTGTCTTGAAAAAGTTCATGAAACCAATCAGAAAACGTTTAGCATCAAATGGTGGTATGTCCAACTTTAACTGCTTTCTCCCAATATATTTGGGTAACTGCAGCATGGTTGACCTTCCTTCATGGTCCAATTTAACAACGAAAAACTCTTTACTTGCGTTTACACCTCCAAAGTCTTGCATAGAAAGAAGATAATGTCGATCTGTGAAGAATTTCACCAAGCCAGTCAGAAACGATGTAATGATTCCAAAATCCTTGAACCCGGGCCGCTTGTGATAAATTGTTACATGCGCATGCGCATCAATGAGGGAAGAGTAACGTAAGGAAAAAGGTGCTGAAAATATCGGCACCGGGATGCCACCTATAATAACAAAGAAACAATCTTTGCAAATGATATGAGTTTCCATGTCCTTGGCATTAACAAGGAGTGGATTACTCTTAGGAAGATGAGAAAGCGGCAACAGATAGATCAGGTCCCAGAAATATACTTCTACGTCAACGTCGATAAACGGCACTCCAAAGGCTGTTCCTATGGTGAACTCGCGGAATACGAAACCACTCAAACGTGGTAGGCTGTAAGTATTTATGATATCAATCGACTCGTCATTTGCAACCTTGAGGGACATACTCAGGGGACCATTATGTGGTACAGTGACAGCAGTAAAGATTTGATCGGGGAACTTGGGATTAACGAAGCGCGCCATTCCACTTGGAATATTATTGGTGTTAACTCCTAACTTCCGTAGAAGTTTTATTATATCAGGAGGAGGCCACAGAGGTATGTTTTTAGCCAACATTTGACCCAGAAGAGGGATTTTCTTGACGAACTTTGAAATGAAGCTTGGTGTTACAGCAAGGCATAGCTTCTCTATTGCTTTTACGTCTATGCTGGCCTGAAATCCATCTTGGTTGTAGGAGAATGAAGGTGCCTTAAAGTATACATACGAATCTGGATTACACAACCAAGTAAAGTCACATTTAAATTCAGCTTCTTGTATCTCTTTACATGGTATGATCTTGTCAAGGATGGGTAGGGACTTCAAACGAATCTTTAATGGTGTATCATCATCTTGCTTGATCAAGACGGCCATCTTTAATTCATCTGCGAAGACTTTGAAAGGCAATAATTTGTTTAGTCCATCCAGTCCAGATACATCTAAGTCAATGGTAATTTCGGGTTTGTCACTGGAAGGAAAGACAAGTGTAGGGTTATAGAACTTAATGTTAAGTTTCAACTTCATCCCCGCAAAATTCATATCTACAGTTGTATCCGCTATCTTCTTTTGTAATCTAAGTATTACAGGGTTTTCTGGAGATGTGGTTAAGTCACCGTCGAGTTTCTGAAATAGTGAATTTATCTGTTTCGGCAAGCCGCTTAGAGACATTTGAATATTTGCTGACAATGACCAGCTCTTTTTTCTTCTGAGCTCCAGCGTAGAAACTTTAAGCTCTGCTCGGAAGATGTTATTCGGATCTGGCAGAGGAAGTGGCAAACCAAAGCCAACATCAATTCCTTCAAGCCCGCAGATTATATGAATTTCTTCTACATCAAAATTTGGCTTACTAAATGTAATGTTCAGCTTTTCGAGGGTGATAGATTGGAAACGTTCAAAGCCCACTGGAATTGCTCGCAGAAGTTGGTCACCACCAACAAGCTGGGACAAATCCACAATATTTAGGGCTTGCTGTCCTAAGTTTGTTGCCTCTAAGCGGAATGATCTGGAGCCAATAAACAAGGTGGATTGTACTATGGCATTTCCTACTCTTATCCAGACCTTCAAGCGAACATCGACTTTCCTACTTGCTGCTTTGAATGGATTCCGAGCATCCAGGAACAGCTGAATCTTGTCGATTGTCATTTTAAGGGGAAGCCACACGTCACCAAGATTTGTCTGAAGTAGGCACATGACTCGTTTGACACCAGATTGAGGCTCAGTTGTAAAATCAACCTGTAAGTTCTCCAATGTAAAAGTTGTTACTTTGGTCAGAATATGAGATGGGAAAAATGTCTTTATATCCACACCTCCTGCCAGGAGTGACACAACCTTGGAAATTGAAAGCGAAGTGTTGAATTCCGGAGAGAGTCTTAAACTCCAGGTTTTGTCAGGCGGAGTTGGTATCTTTAGGACGGCAGAGATTAGAAAACCATTGCTGATTGATCCTAGACGAACCAAACATGTAATTTCCCCACTAACTTTTAAACCACCACTTATCTTAACGTCAAGATCTGCAGTAATGTTTTCGATGGAAAGCCAGTTGTTTACAAGGATAACTGGTTTACGCAGGTAAAACACAGTCTGAAATCCTTCAATGTTGAACTTGCTCAGGGGTGGTACTAGACGAAGGTCAAACCTTTCGAAGCACATTTCAAATGCTCCAAAAGCGTCTGGAAATAACGAAGGAAAGTCAAAGCCAGGTACAAAGAATCGAGCGACTTCATTTAAGCTGAGCCGTATGGGACATTTTGAAAGGCCGTTTATATCTTGAAATCTAAATTGAATAGGTACACTAGTTAAGCGTGGTATTCCATCACCTGACCGAAATGGTATCTCGAAGTAGATGGAACAAGTTTTCAAAACTATTGTGCCAGACAATAATGCTTTGAAGCTCACCGGTAAATACCAAATCTTAAAGGTCAGGTTTCCGAATAACAGCGGCAGTCCAGGGATCTTCCAATTCTTTAAAGCAGTGGTTGACAGATTCAGAGATATTATTGTCGCTGGTGATCCCGATTTGAAATCGACGGTTAGCGAGTTGATGCCAATAGGGCCAATTACATCTGACACGGGCGTTAGGAGTCCTTGTGGTATAAGTTTACCAACTAGCGGTATTAGAGAAATGTCAGACATTTCTATCTCTGCTGCAGCTGTTAAGGCCATTTCCACTGGAAGGGAGCGATTACTTGGTATTTGACACTTCAAAGGAAATGAAACACTCCTTCCATGATTAGCGAATTCCATTGTGCCACTGATGTATATTTCGTAATCCACTTGTACATCCGCGAAATCCGTCACCTTAAATCTGATCATGGGGTTTTTAATTGTAAAGTAGTTCGCAAAAAAGGACCACTCCTGTGGAAAGAGCACCTCAATGTCGACTGAAATTAGGGCTTTCAAATCTTTTGAGAAAATAATGTTTGCCCGTTGAATGTAAAATGACAGAGATGTATCGAGCCCCACGAGTCTGCCATCTGGTACTTCCCGAACATGTGGTATTACCTGACGAAACGTGGTTCGGATGAAGGCTGGGAGGTCAGGCACGTGTACAGGTCTCATCAACCGAAACTGTGGCATTAAGAAACCATTGGGTGAAAACTGAACGGGAATATCTATTCCACCAATGCTAATAATGCCTGATACGTCAAAAGAGCTGTCAGTCATGTTGATCTTCACGTCCCTCGTGTACAGAATGCCAAGACCTCCGACGTTCCACTGCTTCGGACATTCTGCCTCAATTGCCATTATTGTCATGGAGGTGAGTCTCCTAGAAAATGCAACTTCAAGTCGTCGAACATGAACATCCGGTAGGAATGATCCCAAGATTTCAGGAAACTTTATTCCCACTGAAGACTGTAAGAGACCATTGAGATGCTGGAACTGTGCTTTTACAACACTTTCTTTTCCTGACAGTGAAATGGTTAAGTTTTGAGTTGGTAGTGTTGGAACTTGCATTTGAATCGGGATTTTAAGTTCATCTGTAAGATTAATCACACCTCCAATTACTATGACAACCGATTTGCTAATGTTTAGAGTTATGGCAATTGTCACGTTTTCCACAGCAAAGAAATCGTCGAGCAAGTCCCAAGAATAGTGAGCAAGACTTCCATATACATACAACTTTGATACGTTTCGAAGGTCTTGGCTTAGGGTCAGTTCCAGCTTTTGTATTGTGAAGTCATCGATGTTACCAAACCCTGCCCTTTTGAGATCAAGCTTTCCTTCTTTTCCAGATAAAAAGTTCCGTGTCAGTTTACCAATGAATTCAACAAGATCTTTCATCTTAATTCCTCTGGAGAGTGAAATAACGGGTATGTTCAGTGTAGATGGCCAGTGAAAGGCAATGTGCATCTTTAGACCAGCAAACTCCAACTCGCCAGTTACGACATATTTCTTTTTTTCGTAGGACATCGATAAGTTTGCGATGCGAACAAGTTTTAAATTCCAGTCCACGTTTGACTGCAGCTTGAACGCGTTAATTCGCGGCATACTTGTCAAGTTTGATGGAAAGATGATGTTCAAATCACTTACTGTAACAATAACTTTCTCAAGAAGGTCAGTGAGTACCTCGGGAAGCTCTGACATTCCACCAATTTTCAGAATGTTGCCAAAATTAACATGAATCAGCTTTCCAGGCTGGAGACCAACTGATAAGGATTGTTTGTTGCTTGGAATGTAAACTTTGAATGGGTACTCAATCAGTTTTGGGCGTCCGATATCGATCGCTCCTGTGACATACGAACTGACTTTCGGAGCACCATTCAGGGACTTTATTGCAAGATGAAGAGTGACGTTGCTAACATGCGTAACAAGTGACACTTTGTCGAATAACTCCCATGCTCTCGTTAGAGCAATTGTTACTGATATATCTACCAGGTTTTTTGGCGGTCCTGAAAAGTGCATCTCAAAGTACTGCAATGTCCCGCTAAGTTCAAATCCATAGAGGTTTGCAAACGCAAAATTAGGAAGAGGAATGACAGACTTGGCCAAAGTTTTATCCAACAAATGTTTGACAGTTGATTCCAAGTCTGACAGCGCTGCTATATCACTAAGCTGTAATGTGTATCCAGGCTCGTCTGCTGTATCCGGAATGGAGAATTCCAGCGTTTCATTTCCTATGTGGGCCGTGGCACTAAAGGACACTTTTGATTGGTTAATAGCAAGCTTAATATTTTCCAGGGAGAAGTCTCCGCCTATCACCCACGGAGAAGCTGCCATAGCGGTCAGCACAAAGTGTGAAATCTTTGATAGTCCGTTACTTAGTGCTATTTCTAATCTTTGAACTTTCAGGTGTTTCAACGCTTGAGATGTTATTCCAGGCATGTGTAAGCCCTTAGAAACTGTAAGGAACTTCATCAAGTAATTATAAGGTATTATGGCATTGGGATCGCTGACCGCCACAATCAAGGGCTCGGACTGCTGTACCGGCAGTGTGAACTCGACTGGTAAAGTACTCTCTACACGGGATGTATCCGTGAGGGGAAATCCCACAAGATTTCCCATAGCTTTTACATGAAGCGATTTTGAGGGCTTTAACTTAAGAATAATGACCACTTTAGGACGTAATATTTTGAAGTTGAACGCATCTAATGCATCCCATCCAGGAATATTGATTACTGTTGTGACTTGTGCCAAGACTTTGTCTTCAAATTTCAACTCGAGGTCACTCAGTGACAAACCATAGTTCCCAATCCCCACCGCGCTTAAGAGTGGAAACGAAATATTTGTGCCTACCTGAGACTGGAGCCGAGCTGCAAAGAGCATGAAGTCAGGTATGGTGAGGTTGAGGTTTGTTACCAGTTTCACTGTGCCATTTGCATCCAGTGGCCACGGAAACTGAAGCATCAGGTCCATGGTTCCAAACTTTGCCTGTGCTTGACGCAGACCATTAGATATGGCCGTGATATTGGTCAGCACGATGTTGGAGTTATTCTGTATGGCTTGTTGCAGCTCGATGGTTGTAGTGAAATTCCCCTGCAGGGGAGTCTGTACGGCAATGGCGCCGACCTGTAAACACACCAATAGTACCTTTATTAGAAGGTACTTCTATTAGGGTTAAGAGTGGCACAGCTTAACTGCGTTGGAGGAAGGAAGGAACACTAGAAAATGTTTCCATTATTCTGAGATCGGTCTTGTGTTCTGTCTCAGATTTAGAACGTCTGCACCTACCGAATTATCGTGTGTAGGGTCGTAGGGAGGTCCTGAAAAGTGGAGGGAGGGAGGGGGTAGGCAACTGAAGATATTATAGACTGACTCTGCAAAGGCCGAAGGCCCGAGTTTCATGACATTTTCGGAATTATGAGACTAGTAGGTCATCCTACAAGGTCTTAATGCATGTGTTTTTCAATTATAAGTTACGCAAAACTAAGGAAGGTAACAAGGTCGACAAGTTGGCAAGTTTTGACTGTGTTGACTGTGTGAACAATGCAAGCAAGGCAAAAGACTGTATGTGTGCGTTTACGTGTGTGTGTATACGATCGCGAGTACGCGTGCGTGTACGTGCGTTTGTGTGACTGTACGTGCATCCGAGTGCACGTGTGCGTGTTCGTCTGTGTGACTGTATGTGCTTGTGTGACTGTGAATGTGTGCATGTACGTGTGTGTAATAAGCGCGTACGTGTTTATGTGCGTGTACTGTGTGTGTGCGCATCTGTGAGTGAGTTAGTGTACGTGTGTGTACGTGTGCGTGTCTGTGCATGTGTGTGCATGTACGTGTGT
>JAOCZQ020766993.1:0-39975 GCA_025434785.2 Epizoanthus fatuus | reverse complement strand
GGCGAAACGCGAACCGAAGAAATGCCGATTGAGCCGGTACGGAACCGGCGAAAAGCGGCATAGGCGCGGATTCCAATTGACGAGGAGCATGTTATGCCAGAAAAACACGCGGAACTCGGCGGTAGCTCCGCCGACCGTTGGATGCGCTGCCCCGGCAGCGTTGCGCTCAGCCGCAGCTACGGGCCGCCCACCGAGAACGACTACATGCGGCGAGGAACACACGCGCACAAGTTGCTAGAAACGTTAGTGAGCCATCATATGGGCCGGATCGTTGGCGCGTGTACGGGGAAAAAGACCGCCAATAGCTACAAGGGTAGCGTGCTGATTGAAGGCCACGCGCCGCTGGACGAAGAAGACTGCCGAGCTGTCCAGGTTGCGTTCGACTGGTTCCTAGAACAGTGGCGAAGTTCCGCCTGGATCGAGGCGCGTGTCGAGTATTTCGGCTTGCTGAACGAGCGCAAACCGGACGCGGGCGGTACGGCGGATCTGGTGCTGTACGACAAGATCAGCCGGACCTTGATGGTGGTCGATTACAAACACGGCGTCGGGCATTTCGTTCCTGCCGACACCTACCAGTTGCGACTGTATGCGGCTTGTCTGATGTTCGGCCCACAGCGGGTCACGCATCCGATCGAACAGATTGCGGTGGCCATCATCCAGCCGCGCTGTCCGGTCGGAGAACCGATCCGCAAGCTGACCTACACCCCGGCACAGCTCATCGACTTCGCTGATAGGGCGGAAGACGCCCAGGAGGCCACCACAAGGCCCGACGCGCCGATCGTCCCTGGCGAAATACAGTGCCAGTATTGCCCCGCCATTTTGTCCTGCCCTGCGGTTCAGGGCGTCGTTACTGCGGCGGCTCAAGATACCGAGACCGCGGTCAACGCGGCGGACGGGCGCGAGCTGGCGCAGCGCTTGGCGATGGTCCCGGTCATGCAGTTGTGGTGCGGCGTTGTCGGCTCGCGGGCGTACAAACTCGCTACAGCCGGGGCGAATATTCCTGGGTACAAGTTGGTCCCGACGCGGGCCACTCGTTTTTGGCACGATCCGGCCAAAGCGCAGGACTGGCTACTGGCCCATAATGTGCCCGCGCTTGTACAAAGCTTGATCTCCGTGGCGCAAGCCGAGGAGCATATACCCTCTGGCCTGAAGAAAGAATTTCTTGCGCTAGTTGACAAAGAAAGTTCAGGGCTTAAACTGGTACCTGACAACGCACCGGGAATAGCAGTTAACCCCATCGCGCTTGCCGCCAGTGATTTTTCGAGTTCAGTTCCTCTTGAGTCTAGTCCTATCTCTGATTATGAATGGGAGTAATGAGATGTCCGTTTCTTTCGTAGACCCTGCCCGCATCAATAGTCGTCTTTCTGCCGAACAGATTGCGAAGTTGGCCAATAGCAACCGTCCTCGTGTCGCTGAAAACGGGGCCATATTCTCCGGCGCGGTTCACCTGTCTTTTCCGAATCTCGATACGCCCTATAAGGGCAAAATGAGTGAGAAAGAGAAATTCCAGTTGTCGGGCCTGTGGCCGCACAATGCAGTAAAGACCCTGGAAGATGTATTGCGGACGGCCTTGCAGCGCGAGTATCCGGGGCTGACTGATGCGACGGTTTTAATGGACCGCCGTAGTGAAAAAGCGACGATCAAGGACCAAGGATTGTGCGTGAATGTCAAGGACGGCGGATACTCCCCATTGAAGCCCACGTATAGCGGCTATGTCCCTGGCTTTCCGTGGTTCCGTGCCAAGTCTGGCTTTGCCGTGCCGTGTTTCCAGTTCGTCGCGGGCAAACCGACGATTGTCCTGCCGGAGAACATTCCAGAGGTGTTCTACAGCGGCTGTTGGGTGGACGTGAAGTTGAACTTGATCAAGAGCACGTCCAGCGCAAACCCCGGTGTGTTCTTCGGCCTTCAAGGCGTGGTGAAACTGGCAGATGACAACACCCTCGGCGGTGGCTCCAGCGCGTCCGCGTCTGACTTCGCTGGCGCGGTAGTGATTGAAGATCCTAACGCCAGCACGGCAGAAGGTTGGGATTGACGTCGTGGTCTTCGGCGACGCTTTAACCCATTTGCGTAGCTCTCAGCGTGTGTCGCGTCCAGACTACGGATTCAAGTTTATCTTCTTGGTCTCGCAAGGCGGCCCTGCCGGAGCGGCATTAGTGGTTAGCGGGGATAAAAACGGGCCGCTGCGCCCGTGGTTCCCGACCCATGAGGATTTACTCGCAGACGATTGGTATCGCGTGTAGTTTGTAGCCCACTGCCGAATAGGCAGCGCAGTAAAACAAGCCCCGCTTCGGCGGGGTTTTTAGCAGGAGAGTCGCATGAAAGTGCATATCGATTTCGAGACAAGATCAGCGTGCGATTTACGCAAAGCCGGTGCGGTTCGTTATGCCATGGATCCCACGACTGAATTGCTGTGCCTTGCGTACAACATTGACGGTGGCGAGTACATATATGCGTGGCATCGCGGGGGCGGATACCCAGAGGAGTTACTGGACGCGGTAGTCAGTGGCGCAGAGGTCTGTGCGCATAACGCCATGTTCGAGCTGGCGATGTGGAACTACCATTGCGTTAAGTTGAGGTGGCCGGAGCTGTCGCCGTGGCAAATGGACTGCACGATGGCGCGGGCGCAAATTATGGCGTTGCCCTCGTCGCTGGATGACGTTTGCAAAGCGCTGCGCGTCCCCCAGCAGAAAAGCATGGCAGGCCATGCTTTGATGATGAAGATGTGCAAGCCTCGAAATCCGCGCAAGGATGAAGATCCAACAAAGCTACATTGGTATGGCGACGCGGACGATTTTAAGCGGCTGGCCGAATACTGCTGTCAGGACGTGCGGGCCGAGATGGCCCTGGACAAAGCCTTGCCTCAAATGACAGCCAGTGAGCGCGACATCTATCACACTGACCTCGTGATCAATCTTCGCGGCTTCCGGCTCGATACAGCGTTGATGCGGAAGGCTGAAGCGTTTCGCCAGGAGGCGCAGCGCCGGGTGGATGCTGAGCTGGCCGGCATCACAAGGGGCAAGGTCCAGCAAGCCACGAAAGTCATCGCCATCAAGGATTGGATATCAGCGCGGGGCATCGAAGTCAGCAGCTTGGCGAAGGGCAACATACAGGATCTCATCGACGCGGCGAAGGCCAAGGACGATCCGCTGGTGGGCCGGGTGTTGGAGCTGCGGCGCACCGGCGCAAAGGCCACCAGCCTCGCGAAGTACAAAGCGGGGTTGACGTGCGCTGGACCCGATGAGCGCGTTCGCGGTGTGCTGAACTACCATAAAGCTTCGACCGGCCGCTGGGCCGGGTCACTGTACCAGCCGCATAACCTGGAGCGCGTGGACCCCGATTCGGAAGATCCGAAAATCATCGAGCAGATGACCACGATTCTGACTCGTGCTCGGTCCCCCGGCGACGCGGTAGACTGGGCGGAACTGGTCGGCTTGGACCCGATGCGGGCGCTGGGGAAATGCACACGGGCGATGATCTGCGCGCCGGACGGTTGGGAGTTCATCGGCGCGGACTACTCGAACATCGAAGGTCGTGGATCGGCGTGGCTGGGCGGTGAAACCTGGAAGGTCCAGGCGTTTCGAGACTACGACGCGGGCACTGGGCCAGACCTGTACAAGCTGGCCTACTCGAAGTCATTCGGCGAGCCGGTGGAGTCGATTGGCAAGGGGCGAAAGCGCCAGATCGGCAAAGTGCAAGAGCTGGCGCTGGGGTATCAGGGCGCGGTCGGGGCCTTCATGACCATGGGCGCAAACTACGGCATCGACGCTGACGGGTTGCTGGCCGCCGTGCGCCCCGTCGCGGACCTGCAGTTGTGGGCGACGACGGAGAAGAAGTTTGAGCGCTCCCCGCATTATGGCCTGGACCTCGAACATTGGACCGCCTTTCGCTATGTCGTGGACAGTTGGCGGCTCGGCCACCCGAATATCGTAGCGGGCTGGTGGGAAATTCAGGACGCGGTGGTTGCGGCGGTCGATTCGCCCGGTGAGATTTTGACGATCCTCAACGGCAAGGTCCGCGTGACCTGCACCCGCAATCGCGCCTACCTCTACATCTACCTGCCCAGCGGTCGGGCACTGGCCTACTTCATGCCCCGGCTGAAGGCCACCAAGGATGAGCATACCGGTCGCTACCGGTTACAGGTCGTCATCCAAGGCAAGAACAGCGAGGGCCGCTGGGGCGATGTTTACCTCTACGGCGGCCTGCTGTGGGAGAATATCGTCCAGGCGTTGTGCCGTGATCTGTTGGCGTGCGCGCTGATGGCGTGCGAGCGGGCCGGATACCCGGTCGTCCTGCATGTCCACGACGAGGTGGTGGTGGAAGTGCCGAAAGGCGCGGGCCGCGTTGAGGAAGTTCAGCAGCTCATGACCCAAGTCCCGCCCTGGGCGCGGGGCATTCCGATCAACAGCTCGGCTTGGCGCGATGAGAGGTACGTGAAATAGAACCGGACGCCAGAAATGGCGTTTTGTCAAGACTTGACTTGGGGTAATTACGGTTACACAATAGCCACGTCAACAACACGAGGATATGACATGGCACCAACAAAAAACCAACTTGTCGCAGCGATGAGTACGCTGATGAACACGCTGAGCTGGAAACAGCTCCGTGATCTGCCCGCCGAGGAGAAGGAAGCAGCGTTCGCTTATCTGTACGAGAACGATATGCGGTGGGTCAACAGCCGGTGGGAGCGGACCCTGGCCATTGGCGATGACATTCGGTTCATGGACGACCAAAGCCAGTCCCCCCGCCGATACCGCCTCGCCGTCGGGGCTGTGGTCCGCGTAAAGGCCGGAGACTACAGCTACTACGGTGTGCTGTCCACGGTGTTCAAAAAGCAAAGCGGCGCGGTTCGTTGCGTCGTTGAAGATGCCCATGGACGGCTCTTTATCCACAGCGCTTGGCAGCTCGACGCTAGTGACGATGCCCTCGCCGCCGCTATGGTAGGAGGTTAAACAATGGCCGCAAGAAGTCCCGAAGATGTTCTGAATATCCTCATCCCGTTCGTAGACGAGTTGATTGCTAGCCGTAGAGAGGTTAGCATCAATGAGGTCTACATGACGTTCAGTGTCGCCAAGCGCACTGACCTGGACCAATGGGAGGTGCGGGCCAGATCCACTCAGTTCATCGCCCGCATCCGCACCTACCTGAAGCGCAACCACCCCGGACTGGAACTGGCGAGGGGCGAGCGCATCGCCCACTACCGCATCCTCAATTCCAAGTAACCGGGTCTCTCCTCCATGTCGATCTATCACGCGGCCCTTCGCTGGGCGCAGTCTGGCTTTCGCATTTTTCCCCTACTGCCAGGGACCAAGCGTCCGGCCGTAGGCCATTGGAAGGAGGAGGCCACGGTCGATCCGGCGAAGATCGCCGCGTGGTGGGCCGACAACCCAAACTACAACTATGGCGTGGCGTGTGGCCATGGCCTATTGGTGGTCGATATCGACACCGGGTCGGGTAAAAACGGCTACGCCAGTCTTCTCGATCTTGATTTCGATCTGCCCGCAGACACCATCCACGTCAAGACGCCCCGTGGCGGCGAGCACGTCTATCTGTGCGCCGAGGACGTGGCGAACTCGGTGGAGGATATCGCACCGGGCATCGACATCCGGTCTGAAGGTGGCTACGTCGTCGGCCCAGGAAGCGTTCTAAACGACGCGGGTGAGGAAGGGCGGTGGGAGTTGCTGTCCTTCGACTTATTGGCCCCAGCGCCTCCTGCGCTCGTCTACGCGGCAGGTTCGGCCAGGGTCAAGACTCCGGCCAACACCGCGCCGGTCTCTGTGGACGACCCGAAGGACGTGGCGCTGGCCGTCCACTACTTGACGACCACCGCCCCTATCGCGGTGCAGGGCAAGGGCGGCGACAACACGACCTACCAAGTGGCCGCGAAGCTGATGGACATCGGCCTGTCGTCCGAGCAGACCTTGCTGTTGATGAAGGCACTGTGGAATCCGAAGTGCGCCCCGCCGTGGGCGGACGATGAGCTGGCGGTGAAGGTGGAGAATGCTGGCCGCTACAAGCTCAACCCGACCGGAACTAGCGGGCTTGTCGCCGCCGAGGCTACCGCCCAGATTGACTGGGGTGGATCTGTGCCGCTGACCGGCGAAGATCTGAACTGGAACGACCCCACGCCAGAAGTCGATCACGAACTAGAATGGCTTATGGAAATGACAAAGCCGCAGAAGTATATCCCGCTGACGCAGTTAAAACCCACGCAATACCTTGTGGCCGGATTCGCAGCGCGCAAGGAGGTGACCTTGCTGTGCGGGCCATCCGCTGCGAGTAAATCAGCAGCGGCGCTGACCATGGCCGTGTGCGGGGCAAACGGCGCTGATTTTTTAGACATGGCGGTCAAGCGCCCCTTCAAGACCCTGGTGTACAACCTAGAGGACAGCGAGGAAACCATGCGAGCGCGGGCCGAGGCCATCGCGATCCAGAACGGTTTCGACCCCGCGAACACGCAAGAGAACGTGACGCTCTGGGCCGGGGAGAAAGGTCGTCTCCGCTTGACCCAGAAAATACCCGGTCTCCGCGACCCGATCATTAACGCCGCGCTGGCTGAGAAGCTGATCGCCGTAGCCAGAAAGCGAGGGGCTGATGTGATCGTGTTCGACCCGATGGTCAGTCTGCATCAGTTCGACGAGAACGATAACGGGGCCATGGCGGAGTTGATGGACATACTTAACCGGATCGCCGACGAGGCCAACGTCGCCGTGATCCTTCTCGTCCACACCCCAAAGTCGATAAAGACGCCAGGGTCGCTGGACATGATTCGCGGAGCCAGTGCGATTGGCGCGGCGGCACGGATCGCGTACACCATGGTGAACATGGACGAGTCCATGGCCGCTGCGTACCCAGGCATGAAAGAGTCAGAGTGGAAACGACTTGTCCGCCTAGACGAGGCAAAGCAGAACCACCGACCACGGCGGGTAAAACCTATCTGGCTGAGGCGAGAATCCTATCTACTACCGTCCGGCGATCCTGACGAACCGTTCGACGTGTACGCCTTACGTGAAGTAGAAGTGGACACTATGCGCGGGGATAGCAAGATGGCCGTGGCGGATGCGGTTCTAGACTTCATGACGGGCATCAATTCGGATAGCCAAGAAATCGACGACGAAATGGCGCGTCACGTACAGGATTGCGTAGAAAACCTCCCGACCGCTCTCACCCAGGCAAAGGCGCAAATACGAGGATGTTTCAAGGGCGAGGTAGAACCACGACCGGGAGTAAAAATGACCTTGGCTCGGCTCAGTTATGGCGGAAAGAGCCAAGGACGGATCGAAGTGACACGAGATAACAGCGGCGTGTCGGTGCCGCCACCGTCAGACTTTATGGCACCGGCCACGTCCGATCCGATATGGGACGACTAGGCTTGCTTCACCCAGACTTGACTGCCCTTCTCAATGTAGAAAAGCTGGTGGGCGGTCACGCCGCCATACTCAGCGACCAAGGTGCCGCTGTCGCGGGGAGTTCGATCCGCTGCGGCGGTATCCTGGGCGGACACGGCGTCCATGATGGACACCCGGAACGCCTCGGCGTCGCTGTAGGCTTCCAGGATCGCGCCGCCAGCCGGGACGGTGTTGTCCAGACTGGTCAGCCGAGTCCAGCTCGACGGCGCGCTGATACTCTGGGTGCCCAATACGGTACCGGCGCTGCCTGCCGGACCATTGGACTGGATGATGTTGGCATAGATGGTCATGAGCTTTTATCCCTCGGTGAAGGTAGAAGGGCATCAAGACGGGTATGCAGGGCTATGTGTTGTTCCCGAATGTCCGTCTTGATGTCGTGTAGGGTGTCGTCGATCCGGCTCATGTGCCGTTCCAGTTCCGAGGTCAGCACATAGCTGTTCCGAACATCGTCCAGGCGTCTGTTCGTGTCCGCTATGCTCTTCTCGATCTTGGTGTTCAGCCATGACACCGTGGAGACGATGGCGGTGAAAACAACGCCGCCAAAAATGGCCGCGACGCCAAGAAACCACTTGGTCGCCTCGTCCATAACTAGGGTTGGGTCTGGCATATGGCTTTCCACACGGCGTTGTACTCGGTCACTTGATCCTGGGTTTTCCGAGTGTCGTCCTTCGACCAGTAAATCGGCACCAGAGCGGCGCACGGTATCGACGCGGCGGTATCAGTCGCGACGGAAGCCGTCGTCTGGCAGCTTGTCAGTGTCAGGCACAGCCAAATTGCGTTGATGCTGCACAGTGCGGGCTTCATTGGCAACCCCTAAAACGCGCAACTGCTCTTTCATGGCGGCGGCCACCATCGCAGTCTGCGTCTCGTTGATGATCTGGCGGCGCTGCAAGAACACGGCCAGGGATCCAACTATCTTAACACCAAACAGTAACAGAGATAACCAGTTCATAGTCCCAGCCTATCGGCAGTCTTGCGGCAGGTCTCGCACACCGTTATCCAGGGATCGTCTGTCGGCGGAGCGGCGTGCAGCTCCCCGGAAAATCGGGTCTTGCGGCATAGAGAAACGCCGACCCGATAGTAATGCCAGGGCCGGCGTCTCGTCATATCCAAGGGGGAAAAACGCGACCAGTTTTGGTAATCTGGTTGCGCCCACCCGGCGTTCACGACGCTTTTTCTTTCATCACGATAGCCAGGATACCGGCGACCACCGTTCCAGCCGGAACGATGAGCTGCGCGATGTCGGTGGCGTGCGGAATGAATTGCAGACCGCTCACGAACGCAGCTAGACCTGCGTAGGTGCTCGGCTCTTTGGCCCGTGCGATGATCCAGTTCATGATCAAGCCTCGTTGGTGGATACGGCCCCGTCGGCCGATACGCGAATAGGCCGTACATTGGCCGGCGTGTTGCGGTAGCTCCGCCGTGCCGCGTACAGCCGCGACTTGGCGACCCGTGTGATCGACACGGCATCGCCTTGGTTGCCACCCAGGACATGGTAGTAGTCCGCGTCCTCGGCGACGTACAGACCGACGTGGCCGCCACCTGGGCGTTTGAAGACCAGAACGTCTCCAAGGGCAGGGGCGAGGCTCTTGTCGCCCCACGTCGCCCAGGACAGCGCCCATAGAGGGGAACTGGACATCGCCTTGCCCGACCGGTGAGCCAGCAAGGCGACGAACAGCCCGCACCAGGGAATGGCGTCCGCCGTGTATTGCTTAAGCCCCAGCTCTTTCGCCCAGTCCAGGATCACCGGATTGTTGCCGGAGCCTTCCCGCTCATGCGTGCCGTAGAACTTGAGCGCTTCAAGGATCATCTTCGGGCCGGACTCATTGGCCAGCCAGCGGTAGGCGTCCGGCAGGGCGGTCATACGCAACCTGTAATGCCGCTGGCCGTGGTCCCCGTGGCCCAGACTCGGACGACGCGGATACGGAGTTCACCGGCGGGAACAGTCAGCGTGACTGCCGTGCCGTCGATTCGAGTGACCTTCAACGTCCCCGCTGTACCGATGATCAGCGCTCGCGTGACCACGGCGAGGTCGGTGGAGTCACTGGGCGTTACCGGCCAGTAATCCTCATAGGCCCCTAGATCGCCATGACTTTTACCTGATGTCGCCATTGTTTTCTCCGGTTATCGCCCGTCCCTGGGCAGCAGGAAGCTACGCCATATCGTCAGCGGCAGGAGGAGCCTGGGTGGCCAGCTGGGCCTTTAGCTCAGCGTTCTCCTTTTCCAAGCCGTTCAGCTTCTCCACCAAACTACCCATCTGGGCGTTGAAGTCTTTGACCATGGCGTCGATCTGACGGCCAAGGTTGATCACCATCGTCTCCGAGAAGGTGGTCGGAGCCTGTTGAGTCTGCTGGTTTTCCATATGCGCCTCGTGTGTTATGCGGAGAAAAGACCAATGAGTTTGAGCCAGTAGATCAGCACGCCGATCACTTGCCCACACTGCGCTAGTGTAGCACTACTACCGGGGAAATCGGCAACCTGTGCGTAATTGGTCGGCGTCCCCCATCCACTGTACACGCCGATGGGGTTGGCGTTCATGAAGCCGACCGTCGTGCCGGTGTGCTTCAGCGAGCTGTTGATGATGACGTTTGTCGGGCCGAGCTGCAACACCGGGTTGTTGCCCGCCGCAAAGACCAAGGCCGGGTTGGACGGGTTGTACATGATCGCGTAGTTGCCGCCCGAGGTGGCGCGCCATCCTCGTTTGAGGTTGCCGCTCGCCGCATCGTCGCAGTCGAAGGCAATCTTCTGGTTGGCTTTCAGCGCGAGGGCGATGCCGCTGGTGAACGTCAGGTTCAACATCGACAGATCGATGCCGTACATGAACAGCCCCGTGGCCGACATGATACTGTCCACCGCTGCCGTGCCGTAGGACTGCACCCGGTAACCGGTCCAGAACACCGATTTCGCCCCGGTCGCATTGGTGCGGCCAAGGTTGAGTACGTCACCGATGCACGCGACATCATGACCGCCGTCGTTGTGGTTCCACTCACGCGGGTTGAAGTAGACCCCATCCGACCCGGCATTGCACCCGCCGTTAATCAACACGATGGCCGGGTTGGCCAGGAAGTCCGTTGATCCGGCTTTGGTGCCCACGGCAAGGCCAGAAATCGTGATGCCCGACAGATCGCCCTGGCCGTAGTTGTCAGCCTTGATGAAGATGCCGGCCGCACCCGTCCGCCCTTCATTGCCGTTGGTCGCGTTGTTCCAGCCGCTGTCGTTGTTCACGTACATGTACATGGCTGAAGTCGTCGGCACGAACACGTAACCGCTGGTCGGCTGGGTCATCGTAGCCGCGCCAGTGATGTAGTGTTCGATCTGGAACATTGACGGCCCCAGCCCGCCGGTGAACGCGGTGCTGATATCGTCGTAACTTCCGGGGGCGGGACTAGGGTAAGAACTGCATACCGACCAGAAGCGGCCATGTTGCCGCCCTGTAGACATCGTGATCCGCCCCGGCCCCCAGTATGAACCCAGCGCCCCCTTGGTAGATGTGAGGGTCGTGGTGGCCCCGGCCTTCGGAACGTAGATGAACCCGGTCGAATCTGCGTTGATCGGTAGCGGATACCCGCTGATCGAGTTCAGATCGTTAATGCCGCCGCCACTGGGCGCTAACGCCGCGATGGCCTGCGCCGTGCGCAGCGGCGACATCCAGGTCGTGTTGTCCGTTCCCGCGACAGCTTGCGCCTGGGTGGCGGCAGTGGCCGTCATCTTGGTGGACATGGCGGTCCACACCATCAACGGCGTCATGATCGTGGTGTTGTCTGTGCCGGCGTTGGCTTGCGCCGTGGTGGACAGCTTTGCTGTGATCTGTTGCGCCACCCCAAGAGGTGTCATGATCAGAGTGTTGTCCGTGCCGGCCTGGGCAACTGCCGTCGCAGCGATGCGCGCCGTGATGGCGCTCATGACCTTGGTGGGCGACATCGCAGTAGTGTCGTCAGTACCGGCAATCGCCTGCGCCAAGGTGGAGATACTCAAGCTCCCTCCGCCACCGCTACCCCCGCCACCGCTACCCCCCAACGTAGCCGGATCGATCGTGGTCGGCACGCCGGAGCTATCAAAACCCAACAGCCTACCAGCGCGGGCCGTACCCAGCGGAATAGGACTCAGCGAGGCATCGAAATCGACCGTCCGAACGGAACGATGGGCTTGCTGATACAGCCACTGGACCGCCATCGTGAGCTTGTCCAGCGCCTCGTCAATCGAGTCCGCCAAGAGCATACCATTCGTGAAATCGACCAGTTGGGTAGGCGCGGGGATGCGCACGATACCCACCTTCGCCCCGTTGGCCGGTGCGGTGGTAAGCCGCACACTACCCCCCGTGCTACCCCCCGCCCCAAATACCGTATACCCTTCAAGCTGGACTACGCCATCGACAGCGACAATAAGATCGCTGTCCAGCATGAAACGGTAGGGAAACTGAAACAGTTTGGTTACGCCATCGCCGACGTAGTTAACTGTCACATTCGTAGTTTGGATCGCCATATCACTGTCTCACGTAGGGCGAGTTGCCCATCATGTATTGCAACAACTCCCTTGCGCCAAGGTAGCTGTTGTAAGGCAGGATAGACACCGCTGTGTTCTTGTCGTGTTGGGTCGGTTGCTTCCCGCGTGCCACATCGGATACTACTCGCCCTGCGGCCAAGCCGCTATCGATGATGCCCGCTGACGGCCCCAATAGTGAGCTGAGCACACCGGAACTGTCCGATGCCCGGTTCGTTACGACGCCCACCGGGGAGCCACCGCCCAGTGCAACGATCGGTGATTTGAGAGGATTGACCCGGTAGTCATAGCCCATCCCACCGGTGAGCTTCTCCATGCGGTTCGCGAACTCGAACATCAGCGGAAACACACCAGAGCGGTCCAAGCCGTCGCCGATCAGAATGCCGGGATTCTTGGTAATGTTGGCCATGTACTTGTCGAACCGCTCCCGGCCGCCGCGCAGCGCCGCCAGGACCGAAGCCATCGACCCCATTGCGGTCAGCACAGTCAGCCCGCTGATGAACCGGGTGGTGTCCTCCTGCATCCCGCGCAGCATCACGCGGCTGTGCGCGCCGAAGGTAAAGCCCATGAACTGCGTCATCAGCTTGCCAATGGGGTGGTTGGCCAGCAGCGGCACATCGCCGATGCCCCGCCGGCTGACGACGCTGTTCACGTCCATGTTGACGGCCGTCCGGTAAGCGCGAACCGCTTTCTCGACCCGCATCTGGGTACCCAGGTCCGCCCCGGCGGCGCTGCGCAACCAATCCTCGGTGTTTGGGATCATCAACCCGTCCACCTCTTTGCCGTACTGGCCGATCAGCTCCGCGATGTCCTTCTGGGTGGCGCGATCGATGCCCAGCATTCGGATCAGCCGTTCGCCCTGCCCGACCGGCACGAACGACCCCGGTTCGCTGGCTTTGTCCAGAATCGCTTGGATGATGCGATGCTGGCTGACGGTACTGGCCAAGGTTTGTTGCGCATCGATCGCCATCGCCAAGCCGTTCCACCGGCTCGCCAAGGCGCTGCCCTTCCGCATGAGCCGCTCAAGCGCCGTCGCGTTATTGACGAAGGGGTCAGCCAAGTCACCGTTGGCCGCCAGATTAGCCAGGGTGAGGCGTTCATGGATCAGACCAGCGCGCTTCGCTTCCTCAATCGACAGCTTGATGCCCTCGCTGCCCTTACCGAATGCCTGGGCAATGGCGTCGGGCAGGGCGCGCAAGTAGGGCATCAACCCGTGGACCATCGCCGGTCGGTAAAAGTCCGCCAGGTTGGGGATCAGCACGCCGCCCATGGCCCGGATGTAGTTGAAGTGCAGCAGGTTACGGGCGGCGGTACCCATCAGGCCGCTGTTTGCGCCTTGGTTATAGGTGCCTCGGATCAAGTCTCGCCCCGCCTTGACATCCTCAATCGCGCCCTTCTCGTCCTTGGCAAGGATCTGCTGCGCTTCCAACTTCGCCTTCTCCAAAGTTTTGCGCGGGCCGAAGCGCTCCCGGCCCAGCGCGGCGTTCAGCTCGGCGATGGACGCGGCCTGATCCGCCTTGACCCGCATGTCGCTGTATTCCTTAGCTATTTGCGATAGCTGGTCCTGCATATCGGCGCGGCCGAACCGCCGCGTCAGCTCAATCTCGCCGTGCATGGCGCGGGAGTAGCGGGCTGCGATCTCGCGCACGTCGTTGACCAGCCAGCCATTCCTGACCAGCATTTCATCCGGCACCAAGAAGGTCCGGTCTTTCATCGGCCCCGCAGTGATCTTGGTCAAGAAGGTCGGAACGTCATCACGCTGCTGGACCTTCCCAGTCAGCTTGTCGTAGACCTCTTTGGCGGTCGCACGGCCCGCTCCCTCAAACGGGTAGGCTTCCGCCCGACCCAACTCATCGGCCAAGGCTTCCCGCGCCAGCCACCGGCGCTGATACCGCTCTTCTACCCGGCTCAACGCCTCTTTCACCTGGGCGATGCGCGCATCCGCCTGGGTTTTGATCTTCTCCGGGCTGAGGTCTTTCAACTTCTCTTTCAGCCGCCCGCGCTCCTCGCCAGCCCGCATGAGTCGGTCAGAGGACTGCCGGGTCACGCTGTCCAGCAGATCATTCAGTTCGGCCAACTGGAACGGAACCGCATCCTGCATATCCTGCAGGTTCTCCTTGGCCCCGGTCGCCTTCTCCGCCGCTTTACCAAAATTCTGCTCACGTGCGGCTCGATTGGCGCGGGCCGATTCTAGCAGCGCTGCCTTCAACTCCTCCGGGCTGAGGGTAGCCAGCTTGTCAATCTGGTCTGACGTGGCGGCCACCTTCTCCCGCAGCGCCGCCTGTTCGGCCTTGCGCGCTTCCCAGTAGGCTTTCAGCCCTGCGGGTTGTTCACCGGCAGGAACGTCCGCCGTCAGCCGCTCGACCCGCTTGGCCGAGGCTTCCAGCAGTCGCGACACCCGCATCAACTCCGCCGTGGCGTTGTTCAGCGCCTCGTGCGCGGAGACGGTCGGGTCTTTGGCGATCTGGTTGAGGATGTTTTTGATTCGCTTGCCGGTGGTCGCTACCGACTTCTGCCCGATCTCTTGCAGCTCGTCGATCCGCTGCCGCGACCGAGCGGCCCGGACCTCCATGGCATCCGCGCCCGAAGTCAGCGCGTTCATGCGCCCGCGCAGATCGGCTCGCTTCCGGTAATACTCTTGCAGGCGCGGACCCGCCTCTTTGACCATTTGCTGCACCCGCCGCCGCGCTTCGATCTTGGCGTCGCCTTCCGCTTCCCGTGCGATCAGGCGCTGTTCAGCAATCGCATCACGTGCATTGGCGATATCGGCGTAGTCGGTTTCTAGGGTATCCCCCTGCTGTTTGACCGCTTCAATGCGCGCCGTGCGCTCCGCGCCCGTCGTCTGTAGGTCTTCGATCCGCTGTTCCAGGCGCGCCGTCTCCGCGTCGCGGGTCGCCAGGTCACTGGCGTGCTCCCCTTCCATTTTCTTGGCGTAGTGCTGGCCGATGACCTCTAGGAATTGGGGCTCCTGGGCCAGCAAACGGTCTTTGTCGTAGAGCCGCATCAGGTACGACGGCGCGGTGGACAGGTCGAGGTCCGTGTCCTTCAGCAGGCCGAGCTGCAGGGCCGTCTTGGTCGGTGCGTCGAACAGCTCGCGGAATGACTTCGCCCCTTGGGCGACAAAGGGAATGTCATGCTGGTCACTGTTGCGCATGGCCTTGCCGATCTCGTTGTAGAAATCGTCACGGCTCATGCGAATCCCTTCGCTGCGCATCGCCTTGTACGCGGCTTCTGAACCGGTCATCGCCTTGTCCATGCCCGACTCAACGGCGGTTCGCCACGACGACTCGACCGCTGCGCCCATGGTGTCGCCCACGTCGTGCATGTTGCGGTAGAAGGTCGATTCGTAGATGTTCGCACCGAACTGCCGAGCCGACGCGGCGTAGCGTTGGGTCGAACGCAGCATCGGATTCAGCCAACTCGTCGCCGAGGCGACGGCTCCAGCTTTGCCCGACACGGCGGTCTCTTCGACCGTGCGCGGCGCGGTGATCGGATCGACATAGGCTTCCATCGCGCCCGCGCTGGTGTCGGTCGGCAAGACCGGCGGGTTTGGCTTCTCGCCGGTCTGGATCTTGTCGATCTCGGCCAGCGTCTTCTCGACTTTCACCGCCTCATGGGCGCTCAGCAAACCCGCCGCGCCACCCAGCAGAGACCCCAGCACGATGCCTGCTTCGACATTGTGCACGCTTTCCTCCCACGTCCGCTCCGGCTGGCTGACGTGCAGACCCGCTTCCGAGGCGGCCATGAACGCGCCCGCGCCCATCGCCCCTTCCAGCGCGCCCTTGCCGACGGTCCAGCCGCCCACCGCCGCCCGACTCACCGTCATGCCAGGGATCAGCAACGGCGCGTCGAAAGTGCCCGCCGCGAGCTGAGCGAACCAACCGGCCACGCCGGACGCGGCCAAGGTCTGCCGGTCTCGCTGTTGCTGTTCGATGTCGGCCTTGATCACATCCGCCCGGCGCTGGTTCAGCACGCCCATGAACGAATCTTCGTGGCCCTCCAGCCCGTTCTGCTTGACGTACTCTACCGGGTCGAATTTGCCGTCGTCGGTGTTGTCCGTGCGCCAACCGGCGTTGGCCATGCCGCTGATCACCAGGTTGGTGGTGCGGAACGCAGCGGCCAGGGTCGAGCGGTCGGCCAGCTCCCCCTCCAGCGCCAGTTGCGCCGGGGTCTTGTAGCCCTGCAACTCCGGGTTCTCGCTGCTCGTCGCCACCGGCTTGAACGATACCGGGCTGGTCTGCTGGTCCTGCGCGTCGAAATCGTCGAACATCAATCCGCCCTCTTCCCATATTTGATGATGGCAAGTTCGCCTTCCAGCTTATCCCGCTCTTTCTTCAAGATGCCGCGCAGAATCGTCATGTCACCACGGGGCGTCTTTTGAAGCTCGGCATCACGTTTGTCCAGCGCTTCAATCTGCTTCTGGATATCCATGACCTGCCCCACTTGCTGCGGCCCCAAGCCCTCGGTCAATTGGTTCTTGCGCGCCTCTTCCGCAGACTTCGCCAGCTCCGCCGTCTTGGCCGCCTGCTGCTGCGCCTGCTTCTGCTGCTCGGTCCGAAGCGGTTGCGCCGGGGGAGCGGGCCGCAGCACGCTGGTCGGCGTCATCAACTGCGCCGGTGCCGCCGGTTTCGCGCCGGCCATGTAGGTCTGGACATCCGGCAGGAACGCGCCGTTCAGAATAACCATCTGCTGGTCCGGGGTCTTCGGCATTACGGTGACGATGTACGGGGTCGTGGTGTAGGTGGTGCCGTCGGGCCGCTTGGCCTGGTAGGGCGCGCCATCGAACGCCGCACGGGTACTGTAGCCGCGCTGCTCGATCGGCAACAGCACGATCTGAGACGGATCGACCGTCACGCCCTTCTGCTTCAGCACCAGCTCTGCCGCCTGCTGATTCACCCACGAGTACCCGTCAGCCTGGTCCGCGATCTTCGGTAGCCCAGACTTCGACGGCGGGTAGACCATCAGCACTCCGTTCTGCACGCCGAAGGCTTTCTGCGCCTTCAGGTCGGCCTGCGCCAGCGCCTTGTCAGGGTCGCGGAATTGCTCATACGCCTCCTTCGCCCACTCGGAATAGATCGACGCCAAGGCCGTGCGCTGCTCGCCGCCGGGGAGTTGCAGCGAGGAAGGCTTGTCGCTGAACGGCGACCACGAGGTGAACTGCGAGGTCAGCCGAGCATCGATCTTCTCCTGGGTGAGATTCTGCTTCTGAAACAAAGCGAACTGCTCCTGCTTCACCGGCTCCGGCTTCTCCTGCGCCGCTTTCATGATCTGCTGGCTGGCTTGCTCTGGCGACAGCGCCATCGTCTCGGTCAGCCGACGATATTCGGTGGCCGCTTCCTCGATCTGCTTGCCGCCCTCGGTACCCACGAACGCATTCGGATTCTGGCGCAGCATCCCAGCGGCCACGTTCATGGCGCTGGTGTAGCGGCCCTGGTCGTTCGTCGCCATCGCGCCCCGGATCGCCAAGGCGAACGAGGGAGCCACCAGACCTGTCCGGTCGAAGACCCTGGCCGCCGTCTCCATCGGGTCGGCCCCGCCCTTGACGGCGTTGTTAAAGTAGGCGTCAATGCCCTCGCGCTGGTCCTTGTCGTACAGGTTGGACACGGCTTTGCCGCCGCTCATCAGGGCGATGCCAAGGTTCAGTGATTCGTCACCTTTCAGCCGCGAGGCCAATACACCCTGGGCTTTCTTCTGGTCGCCGAAATCCGACAGCAGACCGCTCTTGACCGCTGCGTCGTAGGCCGCTTGTGGCGCGGGTCCGTTTGCGATGTCCAGCAGTGTCGCGTTCATCTTCTCCGCCTTGTCGGCGGTCGCCGCCGCTGCGGCATCGCGTTCGTTCTTGGCAATCTGCGTTTGCGCCGCGTTATCCCGGCGCTGTTGCTGCTCCGGGGTCAGTGCCGCCGAGGCGGCAGTTTCCATCGCTCCCGCGCCCAGCTTGTTCTTCCAGACCTGCATGAATTGCGCGCTGGTCATGCCCTCCACGCCGTTCGGAAACTGATCCCGCACATTGGCCGGAACGTTACCCCAGATCGCTTTCTTCGCCCAGGCTTCGCCCTTCTGCTGGCCCTCCGCCGTGGACGCCATATTCTTCCACGCCAACTCCTCCGGGTGCGCCATATGCGCCGCGAATCCGCCAACGCCCTGCTGGTATTGCAGGTACATATCCGCCGCCGTCGGTGGCCGCCCGTACTTCTGCTGAAACCCGGCAGAGTCCGCTGCCAGTTTTGCTGCCATGGCGTTCGCATTGGCGGTCGGGTCGAAGATATCGCCGCCGCTGCCGTACTGCTGGAAATCCTTGGCCGATAACTGGCCCAGGCCAGAGTATGCCCCTCTGGTCGCTTTCGGGTCGCCACTGCTTTCGATCTGCACCAGCCGGCGCATCATCGCCGGGTCCAGCCCATGCGATTTTGCCGCCGCATCCACGATGGTGTTGATCTCTGGCGAGAACTCCGGCACGGCGGACGGTGCGACGCTGTAGGGGTCGTGCTGCGCCCGCGCCATCTCGGCCAAGTTGGCCAAGCTATTCGTGGCGGCCATTTTCAACTGGACCTTCTTGTCCTCTGGTAACGGCGCTTGGTCGATGAAGTTCTGCATCTGCTGGGCGAACTGCGGGTACAGCTTGTAATTGTTCCACACTTGCTGTTCCGACTTCTGCTGCGCGTCGGAAATCAGCCCCGACGTGTGCGCGTCCTGCTGCTTGTACTGGTCGGTGAACGCCTGTTGCGTCCGGCCCGCCAGAAACGCACTCGCCTTGGCTTGATACTGTCCCCGGTACTGCTCCGGGATCGTCTGCAGCCAGTCCGAGAACCGCTGTTGCGTCGCAGCACGAGTGGTCTGCCACCAACCTTCACCGTTGCCGGACAGCCCCCGGACGCCCTGGGTGTACTCTTGGTTGTCCAGGTCTTGCAACTGGATGAACTGATTCTCGATGTCGAACTGCTGGTTCTGCCGGTCGTTCGCCATGATCCGGGCCGCGAGGTCTTGCCCCGCGCCGGACAAGCCACCCAACGCCTCCCCGATGCCCGCGCCGAACGCGGCAGGATGCGCCCGCTGGGTGGGCATTTGCCCGTCCGGCAGGTTGTTCTGATTGCTCATCGTGGTCACATCGACCGGGAGACGCGGCATAGCGATAGCCTCAGAAGGTAGTTGGTTTCGTGACGGCCCGAACGGTCCACATGAAGGCTGTCTGCGCGTACTCCCTGGCGATCGCAACGCAACGCTTGTCCGTGCTAGCGCAGTAGTCCAAGGATTCAAACAACGCCCCAACCTTATCGGCCAGTGCCTTGATGTCGTTAACCAGCGCAATTTCCTCTGCGCTTAAGTCACGATAACCTGCAATCATTTTGTGCTGATTATCCATGGTCGTTTCCTCAGTAGTAGAGCTTGGCTGTGCCGGTGAGCAATGACGTGCCTGCGCCCAGCCAGCCCGCCGAGGTGGCGTAACTGGCCGTCGCCCGGTCCACGCTGGCGTTTGCGGCGTAGCCTCGGCTCTTGGTCTGGGCGTCGTACAGCGCCGTCAACTCGTCCAGAGTGCCTTGCTTGTTCACCGCGTCCAGCACATCGGTCGCGCTACCACTCAGCGCCATGCCGTTCTGCAAGAACGTGGCGCGGGTGGCGGCCATGCGCTGCTTGGTGCGCTGCGCAATCTCGGTGGCCTGCGCGCCGCCCGTGTTCAAGGCGAGGCGCGCCTGCTGGTCCTGGACCTGGGCGTTATACTCCGCCGCTTGCTTCTGCGCGTTCGCCTGGGCCAATGTCCCCGCAGCACCCAGAATAGATGAGCCTGCTACTACGGCTGTACCAACCTGGGCGGCTGTTGTTGCGGCGGTGGTCCCGAGGACTCCGCTCAGAGTGCTTCCGATAGCCGCGAAGGCCGGAACTAGGAAGGCCATAGTAGTCTTGTCCTCGGTAAGTGAACATCCAATAGTCGTATCCCGCGTAGAAATTCTGCATCAGCGATTCTGCACGGAACCCCAAAAGCCATGCCCAACGAACGCCTTCCGCATGGCCGTCCTGCACGTACATTTCGATGCGCTGATCCTTGCGCCTCTCCAACTGATTGCGAATCTCCCGTGTCGCCTTCAGTAGGGCTGGGCCTGCTTTCTTGCCCAGGTAGGCCCAAGCCACCAGCCGGTTCTCCCACATCGGGAGCAACCCCGCCAGGATGAGCGGCCGCGCTTCGTCGTAGGCGCACCACGCATCGCCACCCGTCACCAGGGTCTTCAAGTTCTCTGCCGTCAAGGGCATCTGGTTCCGCTGCGCAGTCTGCACATCCAGCGAAGCGATGAACTTGTCCGGGAAATGCACCACGGGAAAATAGTGCAGCTTCACAATTTCAATCATTGACGATCAACCTCGTTATCAGCGCCACCAAGGTCGCTGGCAAGGGTAACGACTGCTCATAGCAGATGAAGCAGTCCGTGTCTAGTCCAGCGGGGAACTGCGTGCAAACATCCCCGCTGAATAAAGCCGGTGGCTCGCCCACCGCCGCGTAGGGGTCTATCGTAGGCAGGTCGTCCATCTTGTCGAACGACGGCCCGAATCTACCACCGATTGTGGATTGTAGCCGAAGCCAGAGGTTAGAGATACCTTTCTTCGCGGTCTGCGCTGTTCCTGCGCCGGTGTCCAGCTCGATCCGCATGGACTGATACCGCGAGGGATAGCTGTAGCCGACGTGGACCAAGGACGCCGTGCGGTCCAAAGTCACCTGCCCGTCGCTGACCACCCGCTCGGCCTGCGCCGCGCCGTCCGCGCAGATCTGAACCGTCTGGCCTTCCAGATGGGTCAGGCCGGTAATTGTCGCCGTGGCCGTGCCGCGATAAGTGACGCTGCAATCGACGTGGACGGCTTCAGCCGCGCCCAGTTTCACAAGGCGATAGTCGGTCAGGTACTCAATCGTGCGTTGCGTAGAGCCGTTCACCGTGCGTCTCACGGCAAACCAAACATCGTCACTGGTGCCGTCTGGTGACGGGATAGACCGTACCGACTCGACCACCGCGCCGCCGCCCAGGATATGCGGTGCCCAGGCCAGAACGCCGCGCTCCCGGTTGTAGGTCATGACCGCCAGGGTGCCATCGGACAGCACGCACCAGACCAGTCCGTCGCGCTGCTGCTGATAGGCCCAGTCGAGAACATACCGCTGGCCCTGATCCACCTCGCCGATCCGCTCAGACCCGTCGAACAGATGCTCCGCCAGGACCGTGATGTCCTCGGCCCGGTACTTGTCGGTGGAGAACTCATAGCGCATCGCCCGAATCCGATGGCCGGGGCGTTCGATGAACAACACGTCATCCCCGACCCGCAGCGGGCGCAGCATCCGGCCACCATATTCAGTCTGCGGGGTGGACTGGACGTTCGTGGCCGAATAGACCGCTTGCGCCGTCTGCTCGCTGAGGGCTAGTTCCGATTGTGCAGACCCGACCAGCAAGGCGTGAGTCGCGGCCATCCACCGAATCGCATCCAGCTTATCCGAGGACAGTTCGACCGCCATCGCCGTTTCCGAAGTCACGGACCCGGCATCCAGGTTGTCGAAGTTGTCATAGTCGCCGACCACGGAATGCCAGACCTTTTTGCCCCGCGCATAGGTCAGCCGCTCGCGGTAGAAAACCACGCCGGTTGGATAGCCGTAGACGGAGCCGAACTCCGAGAACGCATACCGGCCCGACTGCAAGGTCAGCAGCGAATCCGGGAACCGGCCTACCGTGTCCACGGTACAGCTCATCCCGTCACCGGCGACCGCCGTAATCTTGCCCCATCCGTAGCCGGAGTGCAGGTAGGTCCAACTGATCGCCCCATCGCTGGCATCGCCTTCCGTGTGCGTCGGTACATAGCGCTGCGTCGTGTCGTTGGAGTTGTAGGTGTAGTTGTTGTTGGCTTGGTAGACGTGACCGGCATTACGGAATTGCTGCCCGGTCGTCACGCTCATCGCCGGTTGATAGGGCGTCACTGACGCCGGGTTCTGGCTCCAGATCCGCAACAGCATCCCGATGTGCGCCGAGGTGAACAGCGCCGTGCCCGCCGTCACTGTCACCGTGATCGTGCCGGTCGTGGCGCTGATCCGAAAAGCGTGGCCGTTGGCCGGGTAATCAACATCTTGGAACGGCCCCTTGGTAAAACTGATCGCCGCCAAGGTCCAGTTCGTTGCGCCCAACCGCGACAGTTTGTAGGGCGGGTATTTCCCTTCGGCGTGGACGATCCACATCACGTCCGCGCTTTGCAGGGTCCGCAACGCGAAGGTGCCGTCCGCCGTTACCAAGTCGGCCACGGCGTAGGGGGAGACGATCTCATAGGGCACGCCGCCCGATAGGAGCTGCCCACGGTTCACCCAGAACCGGACGTAGTAGTCGCCAAACTCCAGGATGTAGGCTTGGCCCGCAGAGAACACGAACTCCACCAGCCAAGTCTTGTTGGCCGCGTTCTTCACCGCGCCCACATACCGCGTCCCGCCGCGTCGCCGCGCCGGACCCTGCACCGTCGGCAAGAAGTTCAGTAGCTTCTTGGCGGCGTTGTAGTATTTGTCCTGCTTGACCTGGCCGTCCAGCAGCGGGGACCACTCGCCGCCGTTCAGCGCAGCGGTAATCGTGCGAGCGCGGGCCATCAGTAGATCCTCGCTGTCAGCCAGCTACCATCTGGCGGATACTGCGGTGCAAGCTGAATCGCGTTCACCCGGCGCGCCCGCGACAACTCCTTCTGGTATTGCTGCTCGGCCCGCTGGCAAGCGGAATCCGACTTCGCCAGCGGGTTGGCCAACTGGATTGCTAGAGCCGCCGAAGCGACCGCGCAAAACGCCGGGGACCACTCTTCCGGTTCGTCGGTCATGTCACGGATGTACGTGACACGCATCGGTGCGGCCAGGTTGGTGTACAGCTTGTCGCCCATCAGCGAGTAGAACGGAATTGGGTCCGACTCCGCATATTTCCGCCAGGGAAACAGCCAGCGATTTTGCAAGGATACCAACCGTACACAATCGCTAGGCAGTTGATATGTATAGGCAAAATCGTACAGTGGGGTCTCGTCAACCAAGGCGAGCTGGGTTTGCTTTAAAGCAAAAATCCACGGGTGTGCGGCGAGTTCCGTCCGCACCACCTGGGCGTAGCACCCCCGCGCCTGCCGCGCTGACTCGGTGTTCTCGGCAGGGTCCGATATGGTGTTGGCCGCGATGATCCGCAGCGCGGCGTTGGTGATGCTCACTTGATTCTGCGACATCATCAACTCACTCCGGTGGACCCGAAGCCGGACGCACCGCGTTTCGTTTCATAGAACTCGTCTACGATGACGAACACCGGGCGCACCACCGGAACGATGACCAGTTGCGCGATCCGCTCCCCCGGCCGAATCCGGTAGATGTCGTCGCTGCGGTTCCACAGGGACACCATTACCTGCCCTTGGTAATCGCTGTCGATCAGCCCAACGCTATTACCCAGAATAACGCCGTTCTTGTGCCCCAGACCAGAGCGGGGGAGAAGAATGCCCGCGTAGTCAGGATCTTTGATGTTGATCGCGAGGCCGGTCGGGATCAGAAGCGCCGCACCACCAGGCCACAGGGTCGCCGTTTCGCTGATCATCGCCCGTAGATCAATGCCCGCTGAGCCATCCGTGCTGGGCTGAGGAAGTGGAAGCTCGGACCCTAAGCGGCTGTCAAGAATCTTCAATTCAATCTGCATTGCGCTCTCCCGTGGATGTAATGAGTCTACGCAAACGGCGGGCAAAAAGAAACCCCAGCAGTCCGGTACAGTCCTGCTGGGGTTAATCGCATGTCATCCACGGACCATATTACGGCCCAATGAACTCCATGTCAATCACTAAAACCGCGCCCGCAGTCGTCGGCAAGTTCGCGGTAGCCACGGTCAGGATCACATCTTCCGCCGTGGTGCGCGCCGGTGCCGCCAAAATCGAAGCCAGGGTGGCGAACAGCACGGGAGTATCCACAGTAGTGTGAACGGCAGCAGGGCGGTATTTAGTTGTAGCCGCTGCACTCCCTACAGAAATGACCGACGTGCCCAGCGACACCGAGGAGGTGACGAATCCTCGCCAGAACCGATAACCTGGCGGCAAGTTGAACAGCACCACGGTATCAGCGGTCGTTACACCCGCGCCGTTGGCCGTGCTGCTGGTCTTGGGCGCGTCCAGAGGGATCGTGGCGCGAAAGCCTCGGATACGGCCGCCAACACCCTCGTTACCCGGCAGACGCGGCGGCGTATCGCCGCGCTGGGCCTGCTCATTCGCGTAGTAAACAGTCATGGCATAATCTCCAGTTGAGGCCCAGGTATTAGGTGCTCAGGCACGCAATCTGGACGACCTTCTTTTCCTGGGTGCGCACCGCACCGCAGTTCAGCTCCGACCAGACCTGAATGTTGTAGTTCTTGTCCGGGCGCTCGCTGACACGGCTTTCGGTCGCGCCCCACCGGCCCAAGTGCATTCCACTCTGGACCCAGACTGGGATGTACCGAGTCGTGCTGGCCAAGCCGCCAGGGGCAATGTACGCCAGCGACAGCGGATACTGCGCCGTCACGCCGTCGGTCATCGTGGCCTGCCATTCGACCTGATGGAAGGTGAAGCCCAGGAAACTGGTCACACGCCCTTCAACCAAAGTTGGCTGGCTGTTGTAGTCCAGGTTGGTGACTTGCAGTTCGCCCAGGAGGTTATCGTGTTCCACGGCGGTGATCGCCACGTGAATCTGCTCGCGAGCCAAGTCCAGACCGGACTGCATCAGCAGACGCTTCGCAGCACGCAGCTTCGGCACGTTCAACCCAGAGTTCGTGCCGCCTACGTTCACACCAATCTGCTGAGCAGCGGGGAACGCCGTGGTGGTCAGACCTTGCTCGCCGGTCATCGCCGCAGCGAAGAACGCCGCACCGATCTCATCGTCCACTGCACGCCCCAGGGCTTCGGAAATCGCCTGCGCATACGGGGATTTCAGATCGATCAGCATCCGAATCACATCCAGATTGTCGATCAGGGTGCTGGAGGTCAGGGAGTGCGGGTACACCCACCGGCGATCAGACGGGACATTCAGTTGCGGGGTGTCGGTCAACCGAGCACGGTCGCGAACAATGCCGATGGTGCCGACCTGATCAACCACGGACCCGGCCTTGCCGGTGTAGCTGCCTTGGTTGACGAAGCCCGGAAGCTTCATGCCGCGCTGTTGCAGCAAGAACTCGACGTTCTGGCTGAACTGCAAAACTTGATACGTCTGGATATCGTAGGACATCGTGGTCTCCGCGATAGTTGATGGTCACTTTCGCGGTTGTCCATACGATTATGGGCCGTTCATGGCGCTATTTACCACGGACGGCCCATATTGTCAACATCCCTAGTCCACTTAAGTTCTAAAAGTAGTTGACGCTTTGAGCTTTTTAGTCAGAGCTTGTTACTACCCAAACCCCAGCACATCAACACTGGAGCCCGGACACAACTATCCTACCCTTTCTTCACTTTTTCCGCAAGGGCGTCCAGCGCGTCTACAGCCTTCTGTAACGCTGCGCTGGCTCCAGACAGATGCTCCCGCATCGCGATGCTGTCGTTTTCCTGGCTGTTAGCCTCTAACGCTCTGGCAGTCCATTCCCGAAGCGGGTGCACTTTAGCGCTGGTGCTATGCAAAAGCATGATCAGCAGGCCAACTATGCTGACAGTGAGCACCGCCTTACCTTCTCCGCCCACCAATCGGTAGCTCTTGCAGTCTGACGGTAGCCGTTCAGGCTTGCACGTCACCCCATTTGTAACGCTTAAGATAGCCTTCGCCACGTCATCCGCACGATACCATTTTCGCCCATCTACCCTTATATACCGGATATCTTCCCCGCCTAGCACGGCGTCTAGCACGGCGCTAATAGACAAAGGCCCGTATTTAAGCTTAGCCGCTGTTACGCTGAGAGCGGAGTTATCTACCGACTGTTCTACTACAGGATTCTTCATGAAGAGTTCCTATGGCGGGGTGTTGCATCAGCACGTATCAGGCTGCCTGGGCCTTACGGTGCCAGGACACCCCATAGGAATCAAACTAGAAGTGGTACGTTTCTATGCGGAACAAAGTCTAGCCTATCTTGGCGTTGACTGCAAGCCTCGCCAGCGCATCCATTTCCTCGATAGCCGCCGCACGGACCTTGGGGTCGTTACTGTCGTAGCGCTGCATGAAGTTCGGATCGTTGCGCAGCGATTCCATCTTCTGCTGGGCGCTGACCGGCGTCATCTGGCCGAAGCCCTTAAGCCGCGCCGCACCAGGTCCGGGCGGTTCGCCTTCAACGTAGTTGCGCCCGAAAAATTCGAGCACCTTGGCCGCACGGGCTGGCCCCATGGCCGATTCCAGAGCCGCCACATCCTCCTGGCTCATACCTGCCGCGCCGCACGCAGACCGGGCGATCTGCACCCGGTGCTCGAAGTCCGCGCCCCATTCGGTTCGCAAGGCTTCGATGCCTTGGCGGTGCTCCGCTTGAACCCGTTCAACCAGCGCTCGCTCTGCCTCCTGATAACTCGCCGCAACTGCTGCCGCTTGCGTAGGGTTGAGACCGGCCTTAAAGAACCATTCTTTCGCCGAAGAAGCCAGCGCCGGATCGGTACCTTCTGGAAATTCGATCTGGTAGCCCGTCGCGTCTTTGGGCCGCCCCAGCTTTTCGTAGACCGCGTTCCACCCATCAACATCCGACGGATCTTTAGGCACCGTAAAAGTGCGGCCTGCGCGGTCGTTCCCGAGTAGCTGTTCAAGCTGCCGGTAACTCTGGAACATCGCGTCGCCGCTGTTGCCATCAGTCCACCCCTTGTTGGTCGCGTAGGCCCGGTCATCCGGCGACAACCGGCCAAACCAGTCGCCGGTCGCCGGTGGCGGCGCAGCGGCAGGGTCAGCAACGGGCGGCGATTGGCTACCTAATGCGGCAGCATTGTCAACCGGAGTAGCCGGTGGGGTTGTCAATAACGTTTCTTGCGCCATTAGAAGTCCTCACTCAGTTCCGAGCGTTCTTTTAAGTCGATACTCAACATCCGGGCGAGCAGATCAAAGACCTGCCGCCGCCCTATCGCAATGCCAATCGCAATAGGATCGTAACTGCCCGCGCTGGTCGTCGGCGGAGCAAACTGGCCTTTCCCGTTGCACTCCCGGCTCAAATACGCCGCAATCAGCCGCGCATTCTTGGACAACCCACCGTCCGGCCCGTAGCACATGGCACGAATGGCTTGCTGCCGAACGATCGCCTTGGTGCGGGGGGAAGCCGCCATCACAGCACACCGGTCGAGTTACCCGGCGCGGGCTGGCCCTGACTTATTTGGGCCGCTTGGGCAAAATTCTTTACCGCTTGCGAGACCCCCGGCGCAGCGGCGGCGACCTGTTGCGCCATCACTTGCTGCTGCTCTTCCTGCTGCCGAGCCGCGATCTCCTGGGCGTCCAGTAGAATGTCCGGCGGCGCGCCATTCAGTTCGGCCATCCGGTTCATGACCACCGGCACGTTCAGCATCTTCACCGCGCTCTGGTCGATCTGGCCGAGTTGGAGCGCCAGATCGATAGTCCGCAAGATGCCCACGCCTTCCTCGGCTTTCATGGCGCGGGTCAGCGGCGAATCGTACTGAATGTCGAACCGCCCGTCCTGCTGCAGCTCTGGCGGAAGATCCTGGGTACCGATGACCCCGGCGCGGAACAGAATGTCCAGCTCCCGGTGGATAATAGCGCCTAGGAACTCTGAGCGGAGCCGCCCACCAATCGGACCCAGCAACGCGCCTTTCTCCTGGACCAATTGCATGATCTCGGTGGCCGTCTTGCGGTCGGACCCTTGATCAATGAGCACCTGGAACAGGTTGATCAGGAAGGCGGTATTGATCGATTCGCGCTTCTGTTCCTGCATGTCAAACGACAGCTTCGGGTCGCCCTTCGGAGCCATCGGCGCGATCATTTCCTTGCCGTCCGGGGTCAGGTAGCCGAAGTTCATGGCCCCTGGGCGAACGTTGAACGGGTCCAGAGAATCCGAATCGGACAGGAGCAGCGGCGGATCAACCACCAGTTGCCCAAAGCGCAATACCGTCTTCTCCATCTCCTGCAAGGTCAAGTTGTCGGCCAGAACGTCTTGCGCGGGGCCGTGGCCCATGATTTCACGGGACGCGGTGACGTACCTCGCCACGGCGAACGGGAATGAATAGTAGCCGCTCTGGCCGAGGATGACGCCGTGCTCCGGCAGGAAGTGGACGCACGCAAAGGGCGCGTTCTTGGCGTCCTTCCGCGTCGGCGTCCGCTCTTCGCGGGGGAATACCGCCATGCACACCTTGATCAGCCGATTCGGCGACTTCTGCACGTCTCCGCGCAAGGCCGCTGGCAACTGCTCCTCGCCCCATTTCTGAACGAGTTGACGCAGCTTGTACTCGTGAATCCAGAAGCCGGTATCGATGATCCCGGAAGCGTCCTCGTCGAACAGAAACTCCGCCAAGTGCAAGCTCTGATAGCGAATCCCCGGCATGGCATCGTGAATGTACAGCACGCCGTTTCCGAACGCGCCCAGGCTCATGTAGGTCTCGAATACCCGGCTGGCGAAGTTCCCCTTCGGCGCGTAGCGAACCGCAAATAGAATGTCGTTGATCCGGTTCAGCGCCACCCGCACTTGCTGATTGCTGGCGAGCTGCTTGTCGCCGGGGACCAGATTGTGCCACCGCATCGTTTGCGGCGTGATCAAGGTGTCGATGGCCGCCGCGAATCGAGGCAGCGCCAACTGCGCGGTGGAGTCGAAGATGTCTTGACTGCGATTGGCCCCTGGCGCGTAGGTGGTGCGAAACCCGGCGCTCGTCGGCAGGACGACGCGGGCGATCCGTTCGTAGATCGTGTCGAAATTGATGCGATCCGCTTGCATCCCCTGCAAGCGTTCGCAACACCATTGCGCAAGCGGGTCCATGTTACTGTCCGGTGGCCGTGGTCACGCCCAAGTTGGGCAACCCGGTGTCGCTGGTCAGGATCGTCGCTTTCTGCCCACGCTTCTTCGCCGCCGCGTCCTGCGCGTTGATCTTCGCCGTCGCGTCGTCCACCTGCGGGGCCGGAGCGACCGCCGCTGCTTTCACTTTGGAACCGCCAAATAGCCCGCCCATCGTATCACCTTAATAGCTGAGTGGAACCTCACCCGTGCCCAGCGCCGTTAACCCGCGCCGCCCCGCCCGCTCCCAGAAATCACGCTTGACTCGCGCACGGGCGAACCTTCGCCCCATTAAAGCATAGCGAGAAGCGCAAATCAAATCATCCATCACCGCCACGATGACCCCTTCTTTACGATGGTAGAGCCGAAACTCCTCCATCCATTGCGGACAGGTCGAAAACACTTTCCACCGGCCCTCGTTCATCCGGGTCAGCATATCAAATACCCCGGCTTCAACACCGTTCGTCCCATCGTCGAAAGTGACGTGCGAGGGGTGGATATGCAGTCCGTTGTTCTTGTACTGCTTGGCGAGCTGAAGGCCAGACCCTTTGTCATGCTGGTAACCGTCATGCGGCCACACCCAGTAATCGTCGCCCCACTTCCTGAGCACCTGACAGTGATCCGCTGGGGTGGTCATGCGCTGGCGAAACTCGCGGACCACGTAGAAAATATCGGTGTCCCGGTCCCAGGCGCACTCCACCGCCGCAAACGGGTGGTCATAACCGAAGTCCATGCCGCCGATGATCGCCCAGTGATCCGGCACGAAGATCGGGTCGATCTGGACCAGTTCATCCAGCACCGGAAACACTCGGCCCGATCCCAGTACCGGCTCCCCGTTCAACCGCGCATCGCGGGTGCTGAGGTCGGTGTAGCTGGCCGCGATCAGTTCCCGCTGCTCGGCGCTGTAGTGCTCCACGTCCTTAATCGTCATGCGAACGACGATCTTGTCTTTGCCGGGGTCGGTGAAGAACATCCGCACCACGCTAGACATGCCCTTCAGCGGCGTGAACGTGATGTAGACCGGCCCCTGGACGGCGTTGGTTCGCGTCACGGCCTCCTCGTACACGTCGTAGGGCGGCTCCTCGTCCAGCCACACGGCGTCCACGGTGTCGGCCTGCCACTTCGACCGGCCCTGATCGAAGCTCTTGAAGCGGATCACCGAGGATCCGCCCTGGACGTGCTTGACTACGATGGCATCCACGGCGTCTTTCACACCCGGCCGCCGCTTGGGATGCTGGGCCAGGGCGTCCTGCGGGATCATCCCAGTCCCCCACTCCTCCTCGATGGCCGGTGGCCCCAGCAGAATGCGCTGCATACCGTCGCGGGTCAGTTCGCCAGACTCGGACCCGGCCAGGATGGACACCGGGCGGGTGAAGCGCCGGCCTTTCCACCACTCAGGATACCGCCCTGTGGCATGGTAGGTGGTCTCTGCCGCACCGGCGTAGGTGTTATGCGTGACCAGCCAGCCGCCCACGACATAGGTTTTGTCCGGGTGCGCCACCGCAATGCAGACCGCCTCGCCGGGATTAACGTCCCTGAAAGCCGTCATCGCCACGTCCATATGCGTGTTCATGTACATATAGGCCGAGTCGGAAAGCCGGTTGTACACCCGCATCGCGAAGATCTCTTTCGGCATAGCGATGATATCCACGCGCCACGTCGTATTGCGGGCCGCCATCTCCACCCGAGCCTCGCCGCCCAGCGAGCGGATCAACTCGACGACATCGGTCGCCATGTCAAACGAGCCGAGGCCGATGATGCGCCCTTTGGCCGCCATCACCATCTTCTCTCCGTCCAGCAGACCAAACAGCAGATTCGCCCGGTCCTGCACGTCGGACAGGAGATAGTCTTTAGGTATCCGCCAGCGCGTCCGCCGTTGGCCGAGGCCGACCTGCTCGACCATCGCCTTGACTACGGTCTTCGGCTTGGTGACGTGCCAGTACACACTGCTCCGGGAATCCTGGACCAAGCCGAACAGAGCGTGCATCGCAGTGACCCATGCGGCCAACCGTTCTGGTATTCGGTTCCTCCCCTTGGGGTGTGGCGGGAATCGGAGCCGGATCTTCTCGTGATCGACGAACCCCCGGATGATTACCAGTCCCAACAGGTACGGGTCCACTGGCAACTCGCGCTTGTAGAGTTGCGCCGGTCCTGGGGCCGGAATGTAGAATCGGTTGTACAGCGCCGGATCGTTACCGCCGATCCGGCGAAGGTCGCGAGTGGTGTGCACCTTCCAGTCGGAATCGACTCCGGGCACCATCACCTTCCACAGATGATCCGCCCCGCAAACATGCGACTGCCCGTTGTCGAAGAATACCTTGATCAGCGGGACAACGCCTTGTGGGTAGACCCCGGTCACGGTCGTGACAGACCCGTCACCGGCGATGATCTCGTCCCCTACCTGGATGTCGCCGATCCTGACCCAGCCTCGACCGGGCGTCAGAACCGGCTCTTCGACCCACGACATCTTGCCAAGCTGATTACCGGCCGACAGAAGCCGCTGCCGGTACTTCGCGCCGCAGCTATGAAACTCCATCTGCTTCGGGTACGGCGCGTAATTCTCCAGGCGAGCCTTCAACGCCCGCTTCCGGTTCATCTCCTCCAGGCGCTCTATCGCTTCCCGAAGGTCTTGATCAGACAGCTTGTCAAGATGCTCGTCGATCATCAGTCAATCGCCTTGTGGATCGCCACCGCGTAGAAGGCCAGATGCGCCGTGTGGTACAAACCGCTATCCGCATCCTTGGCCCCGGCACCAAGGTCGTAGATGGCCTTGAAGTGCCGACACGCTGCCGCGTACAGCCGGTGGCGCGAAATTCCTTTCTCCCAGTTCCAGGGCGCATACTTTGTCGCCCCGTAGTTCAGTGACTGGGCCAGCAAATCCACAAAGTCCAATGACGCCCGCTCGTAATAGGCCATGAGCACCTGGGCCGTACATTCCGACGCAGATATGCTGCCCCGCCACCAGCGATAGAACGGCAAGATCAACTGGGTGTCCTCCACGCCGTACCCAACGATATCCCAAGGGATCAAGGTGTAATCGGGCTTGCCGTCGTCGAACTTCACCCCACCGATATCGGGCTTGCCCATGCTGGTGCCCTCTTCGGACAGTTTGGCCGCCGCACGCAGCTTGATCTTGGCGATATCTTCCAGCGCTTTTATGCAGGCGTCGGTTGTCATTCCCATAGCCCCGCGTGATTCGGCGAATTCTCCGGGTTCTCGATGTCCACCATCAGCCGGATGGGGTGTTCTCGGTGGGGCTTCTCAATGCCGACCTTGGTGGCGTGGTTGACCAGATTGAGAAGCCCGTTCCACGCCTCGGTCAGCTCTACCTTGTGGGGCGGCGTCACGCCCTCCACGATGGACAGCCGCAGGAATCCGTTCGGTGGGCCGATCCAGTCGATGACCCGCTCGGTCGGCTTGCCCTCCTCCCGCATGTAGCAGTGAGACGCCCGGTAGAAGCGATCCACAGCCTCTTCCAGCTCGTGCTTGACCCGGACCTCTGCTGTGACCGCCGCGATGTCGTGGGCCAGCTCAGCGAGGCTGTGGTACGTCTTGCCACGCACCGTGGCGCGGGCCGCACGTGCATCGGGAGCCATGGTGGCGTCCTGCCGGTCCTTGCGGTCCATCTTGCGCTCAGTCTGCTTGCCGGAGCGAAGAACCTCGGCTTGCAGATCTTTCAAAATATCAGACATATCGACCTCATATGTAACTGGTCGCCGCCATCAGCAGCGACACCGATAGAATTATCCACATGCCAATCTCGTCCATGAACCGGACGAAGCTTTTGCCCCAGGAAATGCTCTGGGCCGGGTCGTTCGCGTCCATGGTCGCCACCATCGACGCGGCGATTAGAACAATCGCAATGACAGTATAGATCGCAACGCTGACTTGGTTCATACCAACCACCTTATCACGGTGATAAAGCCGACCACCAGCAGCGCGTAGGGGATGAGCTGGAGCGCAAGATAGACGATGTAGAAGAGAACCGCGCCGATGATGCACAAAACGTCTTTCCACCACGGCGCATCGTTGCACGGCAGGACGCGCACCGGCCCTGCAGGGCCAATCGGATCATCGGGATCGTCCGGGTCACCAAGGACGGGCCGTGACGGCGGGATCGGCGGTGGCGGCGTGTAGGTATTCATCTTCTTCTCGGCACTGTAGGCCCCGAAAGCCAGCACCACTATGACAAAAACGAGGAAGGCGATGAGGCTGAATACGATGTCGTGGTCGTTCATGCGATTCTCCTAGTCGTCCCAATTGATTTCATCGGGTTCATCGTGCACTTCAAATTGCTGAACACGGTCCAGATTGCGGGTGAGCAACTGAGACTTCGGGTTAGCGAACTTGTGGATGTCCGTGATCGGAGACTTCGGACACGTCACCAGCCGGATTTCCTCGATCTTCTCGACGAGCGGCATCACCGGGTCGTTCTCCTCCACGTCGATGGGCATCTCAATGGCGTCCTTGGCCTCGTTGGTGCGCCGCGTCATTTCCGTCTTTAACAGCGCCAGTAGGTTGTCGATATTGGCCTGATCGACCACCGTCGCACCAACCTTCGGCTCCTCTGTGCGAGTGCCCTTGGGCAGCGCGACCGACGCAATCAGTTTCACGAACTGCCCCGGCGCACGGTCGGCCATCGTCTCTAGGGCTTCCCGGCCCCGGCGGTCAAACACGTTCTCCAAGTTGCGCATCAGCACGTAGGCCAGTTCGGCCTGCGACTGCTTCAGCGACATCCGCGTCACCACCCAGTCGGGGAACATCGGGAGCTGGTGGTGGATGCGCATCGCCATGTGCACCTCTGACACCACCTCGTTGTTCAGCATCCGCTCCTCGGCACTGGGGTGCATCGCCGCGATCCAGCGCGGGTGCTCGAAATACTCCCGCTCGATTCGGACCTGGAACCGGCGCTCCATGAGCCAGTCAATCGTGTCCTGCAAGATGAACTGGCTCCCTTGCTGGAGCGCCTTCGGTACGAACATCCATAGCTTGGAATCCTCGGGCGGCATCACCCCGATCGCCAGCGGCGTCGGAAGGCTGTCAGGCTTGACAAGGACGGCCTGTGGCGGCTTCGGCAAGGGCGTGGCGCGCTTGGTGGTGCCGCCCGGTGGACGGCCGCGCCTACCGGCCACGGGCGGTCTCCTTGATCTTGCCGAGCAACTCATCCGCATAGACCACTTGCTCATACCGCCGCCGCATGACGCCTCGGCGCTTGGCACGGGCGAGCTGCACCAGCTCCCGGCGCTCGGCGATGTAGGCCGCCTTGGCCGCCATCCGACAGGCGATCTCCGCCCCGACCTGGGCGCGCTGGATGGACTCAGGGAGCCGCTGGCGCGCCAGGGTCCGGCGTTTCGCACGGAGTTCTTTCAGCTCGGCCATCATCTTGTCTACCGACTTCTCGGTTTCGATCTCCAGCCGGTAGATGTCGGTCATCATCTGCTCGGCCAGCGCTTCACTGTTGACCACCTTCTCAACCATGCGCCGGTAGCGGGCCACCAGCACCGGATCTCCGCCTTCCAGAATCTCCTGAACCTGATCGGCGATGATCGCCTCTGGGGTGTCGTCCGGGTCCAGCACCAGCCGGATGGGGATGTTTCGTTTCAGCGTCGCCGCAATGCGAGCGCCTTTGAACACGGGTCTTTTCATGGCAGATATCATAGTAGTTGTGCGCCTAAGCGTCAATCGTCCCAATTGATCTCTTCTTCCCACGGGAACCGGCCGTGATTGAAGAAATAGATGAGGTCGGTGTCCAGAAAACAGTGGGGTGGGCCGTTTAACTTTTTGATAATGATTAGGCTACCAGAAGGAAGCACCTCAGTTAGCGACACGGCGCTATCCATACCAGAGCGGATATGCAATTCGCCATCAACAAGCCTGGTGCACTCCGACATCACGGCCACAGCCACGGAATCTGGGACGCTGCTGTAGTCTAATGCCTGGGCGGGCCACTCTTTGCCGATGACATCCTCCGGGAGCGCGATAACCCCCTCGCGCTCCCATTCATCCTGCACTCCGTACGCACAGATCAACGCTACCACGTTGTTCACCATCAAAACTACGCTGTAGCCTGGAGTGTCAGCGTCCTCTCTGATATACACGGGCGTTCCACGGCCATAACACACACGCTTTTCCGTGATTTCTATCAGCTTATGCGTACGCGGCCCCCATATTTCGTCGTGGCGCGCCGTTACCCGTCGTTTATGCAAAACCCCGTCCGCCAGAACGAACCGGCGTAACACGTTGAACTCTTCTTCAGTTATTTGCTTAGTCATCCCAATTCACCTCTTCCACTTCAACCTTCCACGGCGACCGCGTTCCGACCGGCTCCCACGGAAACCTATCGTGCCGCATGTAGTGCATAACGTCACTGATGAGGAACATCGCCCCAGATATCGTCACGACCCTATCAACAGGATCAACGAACATACCGGATACCGGATCGCCGACCTTCACCGCGTTCGGGCCACCGCGCACCGGTGCACGCTTCCACACCAGAAAGTCTTTACTTACACCGACTGTAAAATCGAGCCACCACTTAACCGACTCCACCGGCGTCCAACCCATAGCTTCCGTACCGTGGTAGGCTACAGCGCGGATTCTGGCTTTCTCGACGATATTGACGAGGGCCATATCAGAGAAGCGCTCTTCATAGTAAGTGTAGGGCCGCCACTTCTTCCAGTCGTCGATCCGCTGCTCCAGTTGGGCGAAGTACGGGCCGTCATTCGTGCCGTCCTCCATGGCCGCGCCGAAAGTGTTGAGAAACACGTCAATGACCGCTCCAGACAAATAGCAATTCCGGCCAAGGCCAAACAAAACGCCATGGCCGAAGCACGCCCGCTTCCCAACCACCGCCTCGCCCCTGCGCGCTTCCGCGAACTTGACTTGCATCGTGTGAGGGTACCAATTGCGGTAACCCTTGAGCCGCCGCGCCGTGCGCCAGTGCAGCTCAGGGCCGTGCTCGCCCTCCCCCACGAAAACACGATGCGCCATATCCCGATGGACCTTCAGTACGTCAAGGGTTCGCATGTCGTTAGCGCGGACGACACGATGCTCGATGAATGGGTTGTTGCTTTTGTTCATACCGACCTCCTCGTTGAAAGTGAGGCCATCCTACCATCCGCCCCACCTCACCGCAAGCATTTTTACAGTCTGTGCCGAAAAACTACCGTAAGTTCCGCAACCCACGTAGTGAAAAGACTACTAGACGGATAGAAAGTCGGTCAATCAAAAGTAGGGAGGATAGATGGGGCGCTAAGGCCGCCCCCATCATCTATCCGCCCCAGACGACATAGAATAAAAGAAACTTCGGATGTGCTGCGTGGCGTCTCCCCGGCCTTCAACCCTGCTCCCCCATCTCCGCAGGGCCGAAGGCGTGGGCAACTACACGCAAGCAAGGGAGAAGAGGAAAATCGATCTCTCCGGCGGCTAGCCGCTCAGGAGCAGGCATGGTCAAAAGTCAAATACCAGACCTTTTCGGGGTTCGCTCGCTTCGCGCCTCGGGATATGCACCTATCGGCAAATCGGGCGGTTGACCATAAAACCTCCTATCCGTTAAATCGTCTGGTTTTCTTTTCGTCTCTGCGCCCGTCTTTGTGCACGGCCTGCCTATTCGGCTATCCGCCTATTCGCCTCTGCGCCCGACCCGGACGAAATTTTCCCCGGAAATTCATGGACGACTACCCCGCAGGGTTGCGCGACGCACTTGGGGGGAGGCCGGGGGTCGGCGTTTGAAAAGCATCGATGAGGATTTCCACGCACTCGTTGCGAATCAACGGCTTACGATGCGGTGCACTGCGCATCGGCTGGTCTCACATTCGATAATATTCAATTAGCGAAGGTGACAAGGCCAGCTCGCCACCTCGTTATATGAGGCGCATCAACAACTTACGATGCGACGGCAGGACTACACATTATATCTTCCGATATAATATCTATACAAAAACCCAGTAGAGTAGTTCTAACAGCGCTAAGCGGTCGCCCAGACTTCCCAACTACAACACATTAAAACTCATACCCAAAGCACATCTATTCAACTACCATGCGTTAAAACTCATGTATAAAACATCAGTATAGCGCTTCCCGTCTAACAGTCTTTAATGCCACAGCAACCCGCTTCCCGCGCTACGATGATATAAACCTGCACCGTGCCGCCATTCCCCGCTTTATACCATCATACCGGACAGCACCACGCCTAACAGTCTTATAGTCCTCATTAAGCCTCGTAGAATAGCCCAACCGCAGAGCGGCACTTCCCCGTTTACAGTCTTTAATACCACAGCAAGCCAAAAAGTTGGTCAATTCTCAAAAATAAATGCTTGACATGGCGCAGCAAGCAATTTACTATTCACCCACTGGAGACTGTAAGTATGAACACTACCGAACTTCGCAACCGCGTCTATGCGGCCAAGACCGCTAAGATCCAAGCCCTTGGCCAAGCGCAACAGGACGCTATGAAGGCGCTTCGCAAAGCCAAAGTGCGCGGTAGTGACTATGTGCAACGTATCATCGCCCTTTCTACTGCGTACCGTGCCGCGCTGATGCAGCTTGACGAAACGACGGCAAGGGCGCTGATGCTCATCGACCGGCTATCCGCTCAACTGGCCTAATCACTCACTAAGGACTTAAGTATGAACACCATTAACGAAACGACATTGCGCAGTGTTGGCGCGTCGAACATCGGTCTAGCCCAGTTCCGCAAGTACTACCCCGAAGGTGTGGCCATCATTGTCGAACCTTCCGACGCGGCGCACGTAGCTAAACTGGCTGGCGCGTCCTGGCTTGCATCGCGGTTGCTGGACGCTCGCCGACAGGGCGTATTTTCTAGCATACTCGTCCGGCTGATTGATCAGTATGAAGTGCGACGCATGATTGCGCTGTCAGATCGCAACATCGGTATTCAATGCTGCACGGCATACGAAGCGCACCGCGCACAGGCACGCTATACCGCGCAGCTTGCCGACGCCTTCGCCGATCTACAGGACGAATTAGCCGAGTGTTTTGGTCGGTTGTACTTCGCTCAACTCGCGATGACCGGGGAGATATTCTAATGTCACGTGCAGTCACTCTTGCAGCGGTGAAAGCCGCACATCCTGCCCCTTCGCTCGTTGAGTCCATCATGAACACCATGGGGCGCTCTTGGACGCAAACACGGGAGACCTTGCGCGATGTTGCTGTGCACGGTGCTGACGGTGGCTTTACCGGCTTCACGTATTATTCAGATACGCGACGCTTCTACATCCGTCATCGCTCAACCATCAATGCGCTGGTCATGTCCGAAGCGCAAGAGTTCGGCATGACGCCTATTGACTTTGTTGCTGGGTTCCGATGCCTACAGGATACGACCTTCGACGATGACAAAGGCAAATGGGTGGCGTGCAAGCCAGATAACGCGAGGATGACGGCGATTTCGCGTGCGATTTACGGCGCAAGGATGACTTGGGATGATGAGGATTTGTTGATTGCTAACGCTTTAGCGTGGTTTACGCTGGAATCCGTCGCCCGCACTGTGGACTTACTCTCTTAACTCTCTGCTTGAGGATAAAACGATGAACGTAACGCATGTCACCCTAGCATCTAAATATACGTCAAAATCTTACGCTACCCAAGGCAAACGCACTGTCAACATGTTCATGCTGACGGTTGATCTCGGCGAGCATACGGCCATGGCCTTATCCGCCCATTGGATGATGGGGGCACGCCATAATGCGACCCGCGTTTACTGTGATATCAAAATCCGTATGCCGGATGGTGGGTACCGCTATGGCGCGGGTTTCGTGGATGGCTCCGGCTATCACAAAGAATCGGCCGCTTTGCAAGAGGCGCTGGATAACGCCGGGATTCAGCTATTCGATGGCAGTGACCGAATTGATGTCAGTGGCACGGGCGAGCGTGCGATGTTCGAGGCTTTGCGGCACATTGCACGGTTGCTATATCCTGACTTCACGATCGATCAAATCTAACCCGGCGACCAAGGAGTAGATACCATGGCTAAGAAAGTGAACAAAGAATTGCGCAAGTATGTCAGGTCAGCGCCCCAACTGACCGTTGATGACCTGGCTAAATACTATGAGTTTTGGCACCGGTCGTTAGTGAATAGCGACGGCACACCGGTTCGGTGCCGCAGAAACGGCCAGTTGAAAACGTGGAAAACCCGGCCAGGATGTTTCCAGCTACCGGTCAAGTACGGCCTTCGCGAGTGCTTCTATTTGACGCCGGACAACATTGCGGATTGGTGCTTGAAGCAGTAGCAACACAACGGCATTGCTGGCCACGGATGGCCTAACACTGGAGTATTTAAGATGACCACGGTACTGAATAATGGCATCATTCGTTTCGACAACCACGCCGACCTAGACGCTGTTCTGAACGCTAACGATCGTCGGCTCCCCGACAGCTACAAACCCGCGCATTTTCTGTGCGCGAGCTGCGGCCAAACGCTGCCGATGCACGACGGAGTGGGCGGAACTGGGTATGCAGTAGACGCGCACGATGATTTCCGCTGCTATGAATGCTGCGGTAAAGACGATGCAGCTATTCTCCGCGCTGGCAAAGAGCCTATTTGTTTGTACTTGATCCGCCGTGGTGTTGGCCATTACGTCGTTACGAACTGGCCGGGCACACTAGAGGTTTTCGTTGATTCGATCAAGGAGACCCGGCAAATCGTCTTTGGCCGCAACGTGACTCAACGTTTGCACGTCAAATTCACATTTGAAGGTGTAGACTGGTACGGCGACGCTTTTGGTGACGCCCAGCTATGCCGCTGTTATCCCGTCGGCTATCACTGCAAAGGGGCAAGGAAATGACCATTAACCGCAACATCGACGATTTTACCCTGGCCTACATCGAGTGCGCGCTGTGGTCTAGCGTATATGCCGGCTATTCCTGGCGAGACGATGACGGCGACCCGCTCGATCAGCATAACGACATAGACGATATCGCGGAATCTTGCTTGCTCAGTATGATAGCGGATTGCGCGAAGTTCCAAACCGAAAACCGGCTCATGTTGGCTATGAGTGGCCTTGACGCTGGCCAGCAAGGCCATGACTTTTGGCTGACGCGCAACCACCACGGCGCTGGCTTTTGGGACCGTAGACTTGGCCAGGTCGGCGACATTCTCACTGCTGCGGCGCATTCGTTCGGCGAGTGCGGGCTGTACGTCGGAGACGATTGGAAAATACATTGCGAGTAACTCACTG
>JAOCZQ020756816.1:0-15745 GCA_025434785.2 Epizoanthus fatuus | reverse complement strand
AAACAATAGAGAAAACAAAAGATGTACATATATCGCTTGAAGCAGAATTTTTGCAAACGGGTGTATATACATACATACGCATATATACATAGAAAGATAGAAACATAGGTACATAGACACACACATGCGTATATTCATGCATCATCTACTTACATACATACACACGTACATCGAAACATAGACACATAATAACAGATATAGACACACACACACATAAGTACAAACAAACACACATACCCATAAATGCAGAAAATACCATTTCGAGTATATATGCTGATGGGAACGGGATGGAAACTATTTCACTCGCACATGTGTTCGGTCTGAAAACACCCCTGAACAATTACGTACACATGCTACAAACCTAAATTGGTTAACATATTCCTTAAAAATCTCGCTTTATAGACGATGCACAGGAAAATCTTTCCGAATAACGAAACAAACCGAGATCGGGAATCTACTTACGCGACAGAATCAAACATCCATCTACATAACTAATAGCACGTTATCTATCAAAAAACAAATCAGAGATGTCTTTCTACATGCAGGTCGAAGCCGGCTGACAAGACAATTGAGAAGATGCAGCAGAATGTCGGCAAGATTGCACTACCCACCTACACAAAAAAGGATGACATTGTGGTGGTTAAAGAACAACTCTCTGAATCTTTTAAACTCAACTTGAGTCGCTTTCAGCTTAAAGAACAAGAAACACCAGTCTCGCTGAAACAGGATAAACCCAAGAAGAAACTGGTGGACAATATCTTTGCCTTTAAGGAAACTAGAATCGAGTATCAACCTCCTCCGACGAGAACGGCTGGAAAGCTGATACCAGCTGACGTTGCCAGCCAGAAGCCGCTTCGCAAAGAGCCTCCTACGGTTAAGCAAGTGGGCAAACTGTCTACAGGCAGCTGGATGTCTGCTGACGAGAAAATAGAAAAGATCGAGCAAAATGTCGGCAAGATTGCAATACCCACCTACACAAAAAAGGATGACATTGTGGTGGTTAAAGAGCAAGTCTCTAAATCTTTCAAACTCCATTTGAGTCGCTTTCAGCTTAAAGAACAAGAAACACCAGTCTCCCCGAAATTGGATAAACCCCGGAATAAGCTGGTATACGATATCTTTGCAACTAAGGAAACTCAAATCGTGCATCAATCCCTTCCTCCGAGAACGACAGGAACGCTGATACTACCTGACTTTGGTATCCAGGAGCCTCTTCACAGAGACACTTCTGCAGTTAAGCGAGTAGGCAAACTGTCTACAGACAGCTGGAAGCTGGCTGACAAGAAAATAAAAAAGATGCTTAGTTGGAATGAGGGTGAAAACATCGATGCTCATGTTGCAGCAACTGTTGTTTTACACGAGATAGCCAAAATAGGAAATAAAGACGCTATGAAGTATTTGTTAGACTCTGGAGTGAATGTCAACTTACTAAATTCTGATAAAAAGACCGCGTTGCATGTTGCTACAGCTGCCGAAAACATTGAGACGGTACAGTTTTTGTTGCATTATGGAGCGGATGTCAACGCAGTAACTAGGGATGATTATCGTAATAAGCGGACACCTTTGGACGAAGCAATTTCTACTGGAAACAGCAAAATAGTCCAAATGCTGTTGAAGTACGGGGCAAATGTGAACACTAGTGGTTGGATGCAAGCAGCTAGTGCTGGGAGGAAAGAGGCAGTTCAACTTTTGTTGAATCGTGGAGAAATTGTCGACGAAATAGCGTCTAATGGAGGGACAGCTTTACACAAGGCTGCTGTTGCTGGCCACATAGATACAGTAACACTGTTGCTAGAACGCGGAGCATGTGTGAATAAAGTGACAGCCGGAGAGAGTGAGACTGCTTTACACAAAGCTGCCAGTGGTGGAAATGTACAAACAGTACAAGTGTTGGTTGCGCACGGAGCCATTGTCAACAGAGTCACCCGCGATGATGCTACAGCATTGCATAAGGCATCTGAATCAGGAAATGCGGACACTGTAAAGGTTTTGATCGAATACGGAGCAACCATTAATGCCAGAACCCGGGATGGTGTGACAGCTTTACACAAAGCAGTGCGTACAGGAAACAAGAGTTCCGTGGAGATACTGTTAGTGAAAGGGGCAAGTGTGAATTTATCAGACAACCAAGGAACTTTGCCAATACATATCGCTGTGCTGGAAAACCAAGAGGATATTGTTAACGTATTGCTGAATAACGGAGCTAACGCTAATGCAGTTGACGAAAATGGCAACTTTCTACTGCATCAAGCTATTGCAAATGGAAGTAAGGAGATTGTATTAAATTTGCTACGACACAAAGCATGTTTAAACGTAGTCGATAGTCAGGGAAGGTCTATCCTGCAGATGGCTGTAATGCTTGGAGAGCTGGACATTGCTGCAATATTGTTAAAGAAGGGGATGAACCCAAACGCGGTAAACTCGGACGGCGATCCAATACTGCACCAGGCAATTGAACATGGGAGGGAAAAGACTGTACTAAGACTATTGAACCACGGAGCAATTGTAAATGCCTGTAACTTTAAGGGTACGTCCGCATTGCATCTTGCATTAGACGAATGCACTGAGTACATGGCTATGATACTGCTTGAGCATGGAGCCAATCCCAATACAGTCGATTCAAGTGGTAGATCTGCACTACATAAAGCTGTTGAGCATGGCAATGTCGACACCGTTATGACTTTATTGGAGTGCGGCGCACATGTTAATTACTGCGACAAGGAAGGTAAGACTGTTTTTCTAGACGCAGTTGAACAGAATAACGTGGAAATGGTCAATGTGTTATTAGATCGTGGAGCAAACGTAAATGAACGAAACCAACAGGATCAGATAGCACTTCATCTTACATCGAGCTGGCGGATTGCTGAACGTCAGCTAGAGAGTAAAGCTTGGTTCAACGCCACAGAACTATATAATAGAGATACACCTTTACTTGCCAGAGCTAAAGGTCTCACACAATCTGCAGATAACTTCTACGAACGAGATGATGTAGAGATCACTCCCTTTGTGCAATGGCTGCAAATTCTGGGAAAGGGAATGAACCCTTGGCTTGCCAACAGCAGCGGCCAAACTGTACTTGGTACGCTTTTGTCGAAAAGAAAATTTGAACTTGCTCTTAGCCTTGTTGAGGCTATGAAGGAAACAGATGAAACATATTTAAACAAACGCCACTCAAACTGCGATACCTTGTTGCATGTCGCTTGCGAGTACGAAGGACAGGAATTAATTGATTCTCTGTTGAAATGTGGAGCCAAGGTAAATGCACAGAACAAAAGCCAAGAAACGCCGTTGCACATTGCGTGTAGAAAAGCCATCCAGTCGTGCAATGTCAAATCGACAGATGAAGAGCTGGAACCCTACCCAGGCACCAAGCAAACCGCACAAACGATTAGTGACACCGTTTACTTCTGGACTGCAGGAATTCTCCGGGCATATGGAGCCGACCCTTCGGTAAAGGAAAGTGAAGGTTTCTCTTGTTTTGATCTAGCAAGAGACAACACTGAACTTGTCGATGTGCTAACGAAACCGATAGAGCTTAAGGAGGTTCCGCAGCTGCTTAAGTGGTCATCAAAATCTGACAACCACAGAGAGAAGATTGGACAGGTTGCACGAGGACAGAAATCGCAACAAGTCGGTACATTCCATTACCACAGTGATCCCATAGGAACCGGAGCATTCGGTTCCGTGTATGCGGGTATAGATGGACGAGATGGCAGAGAAGTGGCTGTGAAACGCCTAATCAAGCAAGGCATTTGTCGACCTGAGGATGATAGAGAAATCAGAAACCTTGTGGAGATGAAGGATTGTGCCTACGTTGTTAAGTATCTTTCCTGCGCAAGTGATCAGTACTTTTCATACATCATCCTTGAATTAATGGAAGGTAACCTTGACGACTACATGAAGACGCGAACAGATACCAAACAGAATATTTCTATGTGCAAAGACATCGTAATGGGTCTTAACTTCCTCCACAACAGCAAAGTCCTTCATCGAGATATTAAGCCTAACAATATACTCTACAAGACAAATCCGTCACTGTTGCTCAAGATTGCCGACTTCGGTCTGAGCGTCAAGAAAGATTTGGACGTGAGTCGGAAAACCACAGTACAGCACACCAATGCTGGCACTCCTTGCTGGATGGCCCCAGAGCTCCTCAGCGCACCAGGGAAAGTTAAACATGCAGAGGAATCTGACGTTTTTGCCTGTGGCCTTCTTCTACACTTCATCTTGGCCGAACGGAAACATCCATTCGCCCCCGCCGACACCGTGAGTAGAAATAAAGTCGACGCTGACATCACAACTACGCAAAACATCATGAACAACGCCTTCATTGTTGACAGCAAGTTATCTACAGAAGCCAAACACGTTGTTACCATGATGCTGGATAAAGAGCCATGCAAGCGTCCAAGCATGACCGTCATTCTGCAGCATCCATTTTTCTGGTCCCAAGGAAAGAAAGTCAGCTTCCTGTGTGCTGTGGGAAACCAGCCAGAGGTCGAAACACCAAGGCACCTGGCGGCCTCTTCTCCATCTCTGTTTGAGCAGGAGTTAGAGAATAGCCTGGGAACAGAGTTTGTCACACATCCTTGGGACAAGCAGATTCCACTTATGTACACCGACATGACAGCAGCCGTCAGACGCCGTAAATACGTAACAAGCTCGGCGGTCGATTTGCTGCGCTTTGTACGTAATTCATATGCGCACGTTTCTGATGCAAAACGACCGACTCCAATGAAGAAGTTACTTCTGGAGAACTTTGTTTACTTCGACCGATTTCCAAGCCTGTTGATGGATGTGTACCATTCCGTTGTGCGTGGAGGCTGGGACAGTACACGAGAGGAAATCACATACAGTCGCAATCAGTAACGGTATTTAAAGAGTGGCACACAGTTAAGCTGTCACCTGAAGAGAAAAGGCCAGTAGCTGACATGGATGTGCAGATACATGAACTTTTCCCTCAATTCTCCAATGAAATCCTGGGAAAGATCAAGACAGAAACAGCCAAAGATCCTGAGTTTATTGTCCTCAAGGACGAGGTATACAATGGCTGACCACAACAATAAAGGAACTACCTTCGATAGTGAGACCCTACGGGACCATTCGAGAAGAATTAACTAGCGAGGACAGCGTGATCCTTAAGATCCATCGAATTATCATTCCACGATTATTTCAGAGTGAAATTCTCTCAAAGCTCCAACTAGTTACTCAGGGTACAGAGAACACCAAACCGAGAGCAAGAACCTCAGTATTCTGGAGAAACATCAACAAGGATATTTTGTTTTGCAGATCTACACAATAAATTGATAAGATGGCCAAAGCATGCAGTGTTTGTTCAAAGCAAACAAGCCAGAGAGGCATTGATGCAAACCGAAGTGCCACCCAGAGCTTGGCACACAATTGGAACTTAATTTGTTCTTCTTTGATGATGACGAGTACTTCTTGGCTTTTGACTACTATTCCACGTACTCATTCGTACGCAAGATACCTCAAAATCGCAGCAATAGCAAGACAGTTGTTGATCTGACGAAACAGAGTTTCAGTGAACATGGAATTCCACGTGTATAGTAAGGTCAGATAATGGACCACACTTCCAAGGACACTACCGTCATGTTTCAGACGAATGTGCCTTTCAACACATAACAAGTTCCCCACGCTATCCACGTGGTAATAGGTTCATTGAGAGCCAAGTCAAGATTGTCAAGAAAACATTGGAGAAAGCAAAGAAATCCCATACAGACCCAAACATGGCCCTACTCTGCCACAACAAACTACCAACACCGGCTGAATTGCTTCTTGGTCGACCAGTACAAGACAACCTGCCCCGAACAATTGATAATGGCTGCACAAGAGATGAGGTCATCAGCAGACTACTACAAGGCAAGCAAGGCAGAAACATTACCATGACGAGCATGTTACAGCGCTACCCAGCCTCCTCACAGGGCAGGAGGTAGCCATTAAAAACCAAGAACCTTGAATGGGAACCAGCTGTAATCGAGGACAGGATCGAGGAAGTCCCACGACCATACATAGTATCCACTCCAGGAGGCTGGGAACTGAATCGGAACCAATCCCAGATTCGTGAAGTCCCTCAAGCTACCCCAAAGCGAGTCAGATTTGACCTAAGACGGAATAAAATCCGAAGCTTCCCAACAGAAGGGAAGCCAGTCCTACCTGTCCAGACAGCTCAGCCCCAGCAACAGAAAGGCCAAAAGCAGGATGTGCTTTCCACAATCCCCATGCCGACGCTCGGACAAATAACATTGAAGGTACCCCCAACCATGGCCAATATGTGACACACAGTGGCAGGGCTGTGAAAGGCCGTTCCTGATGTGAAGTGTGAGATAATTAGAGGTTAAAGCACTCTTGTGCGTGCTTTGTTGGCGAATACATGAACTCGTCCAATGTATAATGAACTCAAAATTTATTCATACTGCACTCGGCTAAAGCCTCGTGCAGTATTCGAAATTCCTCGTTCATTATACATTGAACTCGTTCATGTATTCGCCGACAAAGCACGCGCAAGAGTGCTTTAACCTATAAATATTGTTGAAAAGAGTTTGTTGGAGTTGGTATAAGTGTAACACCTTCGAAATCCTCTTCCCTCGTAACATCACCTTCATTAACACACACAACCGAACACAAAAATATATCAGTATATGATCTGTAATGGTCGGCGACGGTCTGCGGCCAGATCGGCGAACGTCTGCGATGCCCGTGTCGCAGCACAACAGACAAATGTTTCCATTTATATAGGAGTAATCGCAGACAAGGGAATCCCTTAAACCAAAATGGCAACAAAAATTTATCTCAATTCTTAATTTTGTACAATATCGCCGACCGTACCGCAGACCGTTGCCGACCGTTAGCGATCATATGAAAACCAAGCTTTTAAAACCTGCCGGCAAGTCTATTGTTGTTATTGTTAAGCTGTTGGCTTAGTTTATGATCACTCCAAACAAATCGTAGGTAAATATGTGTACTGAATCATGTTTCAGCAAACTGTAAAGTGCGCTTCACAGCCTGACGTAAATCTGCAATTCGCCAAATGTACATTACAGGATTTAATGACGAGTTCAAGAAAACAATGTGCTTGGTAATATAGTACATCAAAGCATTCTGCTCTTTATAGAAACCTCCTACAACGAAATATACAAACATAGGGATGTAACAAACCAGGAAGACAGCATACACATATGCCATGGTTACGACACTGTTCTTGTATCGACCAAAGTTATAGGGCACATTGAGACCTTGCAGCTGAACATTGGCCGGTAAGTGACTATTTATCTGGGCCTGGCCTTGGTAGAGAAGGTGAGCACCTCCAAAGTACGAAAGCGTGGAAATAGTCATGCAAATGCAAGCAATAAAAGTTCCACAAATATAGAATACTTTTAAGTTCATTGTTATTGTTCTAGTAGTTTCGGTAACAACTGCGGTCACAAACCAAAGTAGAGTGATTAAGGTGATAGTTCGGCTCTTCGTTACAACAGTTCGATATCTCAGACGAAGGTAGATTGCCAAGAAGCGATCGATGCTTATAACGATGATAGTCATATAGGAAACTCCCATGAACCACGGGCCTAGTAGATTGTACGTGAAGTAAACAATACAATTTGCACTTTAGTATCCCTTCATTTCTACAATGTGGCCGACAATAAGGTCACAATATGCAGTGGCTGAATAATCACACCAACACCCAGATCTGAAACTGCCAGCGAGGATATCAGAAGGTACGATGGAGTGTGCAGAGAAGGAGTCAACTTGATGGCGATGATAATTAAGATGTTACTGAAGGTGGAAACGACAGATAATAAACCATTAAATGTACAGGAAGCAATATAGCTTCTCTTAACGTGCTCAGAATATTCTGTTGACTGGTTCAAATACTCGTTCTGGCAGATTTCTAAAGCCATAATCACAAGGACGTTACTTAACGTTACGCACAAGGACGGTACTCAAAGTATTCATCATCATCATCAACCTAGAAACGTCGCAGGACCTTCACAGTAAACACAAATCATCTACTGTGTTAATCGTTTTCTATACCAAGCAGAACTGCAGAAGCTCAAGATGTCATATGTTTGTCAATTCAAGAATATCTGATGTTCTATTGACATATTCCTTCCTAGAATGCTGTAATCCAAACATAGTGTTCTTAATTGAACGCAATCTAGAAACATGTCATTCTGTTTGGGAAATATTTTCTCTATTCAAACTAGAATGTATTACATGCAGCAATTTCCTTCCACGTTTAAGTGTTTTAAAAACAAACAAAGAAGCTGCCAGCTGATATTCAGGTAAACCTTTGTCAGTGCAACAATAGAAAGTCTTAAAGTTGGGTTCTCCAGTTTTTATTATCTGAATCTCTATTTGTTTTGAAGTTTACGATATTGAATTATGAGACTTGAAGCAAAATTAATAACCAAGTACAAATATCGGCGTACTGCATATTATTACTATCTGAACATATTCATATGGAAAGTGCGCGACATAAATGCACTACCTTTACCATCATGTTACAAAAGTAAACGTGTCAAAAAAATTCAAAGACAAAATTCTCTACTGAAATTAATCCACAGCATATTTCAGTTGTTCGAGAAATATTTGTTTTGGAAATTGAATGTAATATATACGGCAGTTTTCTTCCACATAAAATGAAACAAAAGTTACAAATAACCAAGTTGTCAAGCAGTATTGTCATTTGTCTGCGAAAGAGTAGAAAGCTATAATGTTACGTTCTTCACTTCTTCAGTTCTTGGGTGTAATTGGAAATTAAATTATCTGAATCTCTGCTTGTTTGACAATTTGGAAACTAAAACTGCTAAATCAAAATCACTGAGAATCGAAAAGTCATGAAACAGCGACAAACATTCTGCCCGCGGACAGAGCAAATGAACGACGTACAAAGGTCTTGGGTGTAAGTTACTAAAAATAGCATCAGTTCTAAAATATATTTCAAATAATTATCATGGGGTACGGGGTGACCTTCTCTCAGAAATCATATTCTCTTGGTTTTATATATTGTACGTTGAATATGCTGTCAACGTTAGAAAAATAACTTCTTCAAATTAATTTCAATTGAAATAAAATGTAAATCATACTTTCGTTGTGATCTGATGTTTCTAACATTCACAAAGCGCATGGTCCGAGTAGCCAACTTGTCCTAATTGTCAAATAAAGAGCTATAGGTTCATATTTCAACCTTTTATTTGTTTCTGCTGTGTTTAGCAGCACATTATTTATGTGGGATTCTAGCAAAACCACCAACTGGGAACTGTTGATTGGTTAACGTTCAAGCAAGATGTAAAATGTTCTTCACAGCCTGACGAATATCTCCCATTCTCCAACAGTACAAGATGGGATTCAATGTCGAGTTCAGATAAAGAAGATGAATTACAATAACGTTCAACAACGGATTCCGCTTTTTATAGAACAGCTGCCACACCATGGGAACAAAAAGGGGAACATAACAGATCAGGAACACTGCATACACGTATGCCATGGTGACGACACTCCTCTTGTACCGACCAAAGTTGAAAATCGTGTTATGGGCCTGCTGGTGGAGATTTGTTGGCGGTAAATGACTGTGTATCTGGGACTTGTTTTGACGTAGAAGTCGAGCACTTGCAAAGAATGAAAGCGTAGAAATTATCAGAAATGTGGAGGCTGCAAGCACACCTGCAATGTAAACTGTTTTTAAGTTAATTGCTTTTGTTGCAGTAGTTATGGTAGCAAGAGCAGAATGAACAAATGCAAGAACCCAAATCAGAATAATCATAGCGATAGTTCGCTTCTTTAACACTACTATTCGATATCGTAGGCGCAGATAGATCGCTAAGAAGCGGTCGATGCTCAGTGCGTTCACAGTTGTATACGACACTCCCATAAGGCTTAAGACTAGAAAATGGTACGCGGAGAGAAGATTACAGGCTGTTTTTTCATATCCTTTCACTTTCATAACCAGCGTTGCAATATGCAGTGGCTGAACAAGCAATGCCACACCGAGATCAGACACTGCGAGCGAGAACAGAAGCAGGAAGGAGGGGGTATGTAACGAAGGAAATCTTTTGATGGCAACCAAGATCAATATATTGCTGACTGTAGCAACAGTAGCCAACAACCCATTAACTGGAACACTAGCGAGGTGAACTCCGCTAGGAAGTTCGGAAGACTCTGTCGATAAGTTGAAATGCTCTTCTCTATGACAACTCTCTAAAGCCATGTTTAAAGAGCAGTTAGTTTTTAGAGAAGACTAGCCTGAAGAAGTTCCGATGCCTAAATATCTTGCATTTACATCTGCTGCCTTTAAATTTGAAACGTGACAGATTGACAATGAAATATTACAATAAGTTATGTATGTTGTTGTATATACATTTGAAGACAATAGTAACGTGCAAAGAGATTTCAAGACAACAGAATATGAGATACCGGTACTATGTTACGGTGTACTAACCACACTTGTTATTACATCATGGAATATTGAGATTTGAAGAGATATAGAAATAAACAGATACGATCTATAAATTCCGGTGTGTATTTCAACATTGTCCAACTAAAGTAAACTTTAATCTGAGAATTACGTTTTTCCACTATGTAGCAAGTTCAGATAACAAACAAAACACTGTTAGTGTACATTTGATAAGCATATGTAGCACATTAACAAGAAAGGGGTCTAACGGTCTGAAATTGACAAGACCCCTTTCCTGTTAACGCACTAGATCTTGTTTATATCAATGTTCAGTACAGTGACGTCAAATGACGCTAGCGTCGAGGCGTGTTGACCAAATCAGCTAGAATTTGGCACAAAGAGAGTCCCGATAAATTCTGCATCAGGCATTTTTTAACGTTTTTCAATATCTTCAATACTGCCGGATACCCGACCAAGCAAAGTTGGTGTAAGCCACCCCCTTAGAAAACAAGAATGTTGTATATTTCAGTTCTGAATACAGTAACTTCAAATGACGCTAGCGTCGACGCGTTTTGACCAAATTAGCTAGCATTTGGCACAAAGACAGCTCTAGCGCGTTAACAGGAAAGGAGTCTTGTCTATTTCAGACCGTTAGACCCCTTCCTTCTTAATGTGCTACATCTTGTGTTTTTACACCAGATTTGCGCGGTCGGGTATCCGGCAATATTAAAGATATTGAAAAACGGAAAAAAATAACTGATGCAGAATTTATCGGGCTGTTCTTGTGCCAAATTCTAGCTGATGTGGTCAACACGCGTCGACGCTTGCGTCATTTGAAGTCACTGTACTCAGAACTGAAATATACAAAATTCTTGTTTTCTAAAGGGGGTGGCTTACACCAGCTTTGCGCGGTCGGGTATCCGGCAGTATTGAAGATATTGAAAAACGTTAAAACATGCCTGATGCAGAATTTATCGGGACTCTCTTTGTGCCAAATTCTAGCTGCTTTGGTCAAGGCGCCTCGACGCTAGCGTCATTTGAAGTCACTGTACTGAACATTGATATAAACAAGATCTAGTGTGTTAACAGGAAATGGGTCTTGTCAATTTCAGATCTTTAGACCCCTTTCTTGTTAATGTGCTACATCTTGTATTCTTACACCAGATTTGCGCTGTCGGGTATCCGGCAGTATTGAAGATATTGAAAAACAGTAAAAAATACCTAATGCAGAATTTATCGGACTGTCTTTGTGCCAAATTCTAGCTCATTTGGTCAACACGCGTCGACGCTAGCGTCATTTGAAGTCACTGTACTCAGAACTGAAATATACAAAATTATTGTTTTCTACACCAGGTTTGCTCGGCCGGTTATCCCGTATTATTGAAGATATTGAAAAACAGTACAAAATGCCTGATGCAGAATTTATCGGGCTGTATTTGTGCCACATTCTAGCTGATTTGGTCTACACGCATCGACGCTAGCGTCATTTGAAGTCACTGTACTCAGAACTAAAATATACAAAGATATTGTTTTCTAAAGGGGGTGGCTTACACCAGATTTGCTCGGTCGGGTATCGGGCAGTATTGAAGATATTGAAAAACGATAAAAAATGTCTGATGCAGAATTTATCGTGCTGTCTTTGTGCTACATTCTAGCTGATTTGGTCAATATGCCTCGACGCTAGCGTCATTTTAAGTTACTGTACTCAAAATTGATATAAACAACAATTCTTGTTTATATCAATTTTGAGTACAGTGACTTCAAATGACGCTAGCGTAGAGGCGTGTTGACCAAATCAGCTAGAATTTGGCACAAAGACAGTCCCGATAAATTCTGCATCAGGCATTCTTTAACGTTTTTCAATATCTTCAATACTGCCGGATACACGACCGAGCAAAGCTGGTGTAAGCCACCCCCCTTAGAAAACAAGAATGTTGTATATTTCAGTTCTGAGTACAGTGACTTCAAATGACGCTAGCGTCGACGCGTATTGACCAAAGCAGCTAGAATTTGGCACAAAGACAGCCCGATAAATTCGGCATCAGGCATTTTTTACCATTTTTCAATATCTTCAATAGTTCCGGATGCCCGACCGCACAAAGCTGGTGTAAGAACACAAGATGTAGCACATTAACAAGAAAGGGGTCTAACGGTCTGAAATTGAAAAGACCCCTTTCCTGTTAACGCGATAGATATATTTGTCCATAGTTTTTAACATTATTATTGTAAAGCGCTTAGATCAAATAGTGGATTTTGCGCTATAGAAATAAAGTTATTATTATTATTATAATTATCACAAAAGAGTAATGCTGCATCATTTATTTGGTGGTGCGGAAGTAAGTTGAAATATAAACTGCAACAATACTCACTCGGCTAAGGAAAAATTGTAGGTTATATCAATATCAGTTACTTGCATGACATCATCAACACGGAAAATAGCTTCACAACCCCCAATCATCACATTTGATCTCTTCATGGTAAGTTTGACCACTATGAATGTTTGTACTATTTTTAATCATTTTCCTAGCAGCGGTTCTTGAAGCTACAGATTCAAAAGTTCGGTAGCTCCATAATTATAGGCAGTTACTTGAAGCAAATGGACAGCAATTTCTTAGGCTTTTTCTAATTAGTATATGTAGCACATTAACAAGAAAGGGGTCTAACAGTTTGAAATTGACAAGACCCCTTTCCTACTAACGCACTAGATCTTGTTTATATCAATTTTCAGTACAGTGATTTCAAATGACGCTAGCGTCGAGGCGTGTTGACCAAATCAGCTAGAATTTGGCACAAAGACAGTCCCGATATATTCTGCATCAGGCATTTTTTATCGTTTTTCAATATCTTCAATACTGCCGGATACCCGACCGAGCAAAGCTGGTGTAAGCCACACCCCTTAGAAAACAAGAATTTTGTATATTTCAGTTCTGAGTACAGTGACTTCAAATGACGCTAGCGTCGATGGGTTTTGACTAAATGAGCTAGAATGTGGCACAAAGACAGCCCGATAAATTCTGCATCAGGTAATTGTTTCTGTTTTTCAATATCTTCAATACTGCCGGATACCCGACCGAGCAAATCTGGTGTAAGCCACCCCACTTAGAAAACAAGAATTTTGTATATTTCAGTTCTGAGTACAGTGAATTCAAATGACGCTAGCGTCGATGTGTGTTGACTAAATCAGCTAGAATTTGGCACCACGATAGCCCGATAAATTGTGCATCAGACATGTTTTACCGTTTTTCAATATCTTCAATACTACCGGATACCCGGCCGAGCAAACCTGGTGTAGAAAACAAGAATTTTGTATATTTCAGTTCTGAGTACAGTGACTTCAAATGACGCTAGCGTCGACGCGTGTTGACCAAATCAGCTAGAATTTGGCACAAAGAGCGCCCGATAAATTTTGCATCAAGCATTTTTTACTGTTTTTGAATATCTTCAATACTGCCGGATACCCGACCGCGCAAATCTGGTGTAAGAACACAATGTGTAGCACATTAACAAGAAAGGGGTCTAACGGTCTGAAATTGACAAGACTCCTTTCCTGTTAACGCGCTAGATATACTTGACAGTTTATTACAGGTGTGCTTGCTCAATTCACTCTTTGCTAATGTAAATTTGTTCTCGTTCCAAGTTCATTGCGAGGTCAACAAATTGTTGAATTAATGAGACAGGATATGCTGGAATCAGAACATTTTGCCCCCTTTGGGGCCTGGAACGAGATAAAATTTACATTAGCAGAGTCGTGTATTGTATTTGCGTACAAGATATTGAATCAAAGGATAATAGCCGACTGGCATCGTACTTGAAGACCTTTTATTGGTAGGCATTTGTAGAGTTTCTGAAGGTCGTTCATCTACTTCTTAATAAATTCAGTCGTCATTGCTTGAAGATTCAAAGATAAAAAGTCGATTTATTGAATAAGAAGCGTGTGCCTCGCCGTGTGGTGTTTGTGTGTTTGAGTAGATTGTTTAATTGCTAAATGTCTAGATTCTCTTTTTCGAGTGTCTGTCAACGTAGAAATTCACATATTTGTTATCGAAAAAGTTTCAAATTAAAACCAAATACAAACCAAACGTAGCTAAAAGTTTGTTCTTCGCGCGCGCTTGTGATATTGTTGGTCATATATTTTAAGTGTAAGTTTAACAAATAGATAGTCTGTGCCATAACAGACTCTACGGGGAGGGGGACAAATAATTAGGGCACAAGAGAAAAGACGAGCAGCTTAGTCGAACTGGGGAAAGCGAAGAGGAGCGTGCGCAATAGTTTTCGCCCGATGAGAGCGCGCATTATATATTTCGTAAATATACCCCCTTTGGTTACTGGTTTATCGGATGATATTCTGCAAGCGGCTGAGAGATGGTCACAAAAAGGAACAGTGGTTCGACAAGCGAAGCAGTTTTCAACTCGAGAAAATTGGAAAACCAGAATGAAAGCCACTGAAGTGTCACGAAGCGTGACAGGCCATTCATCCACAAGCTGATTGACTGTCTCGAGTTTACTTGAATCGTGGTTGGATGCGAGAGTAATTTGCTGTCATCCTAAAACGTCGAGATCGAGCGCACAGTTCACAAAGTTGTGTTGAATAGTTTCGTTCAAAAGTGAGAGAAAATAGGTTTTTAAATTCTGAAAAATTGCGATTAATCGTTTAGAAAGTAAGGGAAATGGCTCTGTTTGTTCTCTTTTGGCGATTGGACAGAAAATGGAAGGCAAACTGGAAAACAAGCAGCCACATTTACATCAACACAACAACATGGACTCATTCAGACAAACAAAATCCATAGATTGAAAGAGCATGTCACAGTTAGTAGTCACCGAAAATTTGAGCGCGATATGCTGAATACCTTTTAAGGAATGGGCATTTCAAATCTTCTAAACTTACATATAATTTATGGCCTGCAGGAAAAAGTTGCCTCCAGTCCATACATTGCCTGTAAATTTGGACGTTTTCAGAGAAAAGTATTCAAAATTTCGCGGTTAAATTTTATGTGACTACTCACTGCGACATACTCTTTCGAGCTATGGACTTCGTTTGTTTGAAACTTGAAGCTGGATTTATGCTAATGAAGCAAAATGTAAAACAGTGACGTCATGTGAAATCCTTCTTATTGTCCATCCATATAAAGAGAACATTATTCGATAGCGCGTATATGGAATTTTATCTTCTCGTGGCAGGAAAAATATCTTACTCGTTAAGAAGCCATTGTTTTTTAACATTTTATTGTATTGTATTGTATCGTATCCGCCACATCTATTAGTATAGGTAATCGAATGGAGCCGAGTGCAATTTGGGAAAAATTCACGCGTGTTTTGTTAAAATTGAAGATAATTGCC
>JAOCZQ020746630.1:0-15874 GCA_025434785.2 Epizoanthus fatuus | reverse complement strand
TCTCTCTTACGTCTGACCCTATCTGACATTCTGCTAAGTCTCGCAACACTTGGTGCCCTCAATACTGGCGACATGAATTAATAAGACTCCCTTCCTCTCTCTTACGTCTGACCCTATCTGACATTCTGCTAAGTCTCGCAACACTTGGTGCCCTCAATACTGGCGACATGAACTAATAAGACTCCCTTCCTCTCTCTTATGTCTGACCCTATCTGACATTCTGCTAAGTCTCGCAACACAAATTCTCTGAACGTCCTCTAATTTAACCTGTCTTTCCCAAGCAACCTGCCTTGTGACGTCTATAACAGCTTACGTAACATAAGTACTGAATGAGGAGAAAGCTAAGTAGTTAATGGAACAAACACAACTGTTCGCCAACATGTTCATGAATGTACCTATTTCCTCTGTCTTCGCTTGATCAGAGTCAATGCTGGAAAATGTCCACAAAATAGCTTCCAATACATAGGGTAATATCCAACTACTATATTACCGAGGATGTGACTAAAACAAAACTAGCCTTCAGAGTCGTCCGGAAGTGACGTAAGCACTAATTACTTTCATGGCTCCCGTAAATTGTGCCAGCAATTTACTAATTTACTAATAACAAAACAAATGAGTTCATGTGTCAATGACCCTCGTTACCCGGTCATAAGGTACGTCGCCTCTCATGAAAAGCACCAATTTGTGCCCTTTGGCATTGGGAGAAGATTCTGCCACTAAAATTCTCACCGTCCGGACATGGCCATCCTTGTCTACGAAGTATCATGACATGAGCAAGTTGCCTATGATTTCTTGTACCATTATTATCCTTCATGATGATGACATCTCCAACTTTCTGTTGTTCTTCCAAGGACTGGAGGTAATCTTGTCTCCATCTCGACCAGAATTCATTGAGTAGGTGTTGTGCCTGTGCCAGCGCTTTCTTGCGTAGACATGAGCTTGCTGAAAGTTTTCAGGAGGGGGCACTAGCACTCTGGATTTCATTATCAGAAAGTGGTTGGGCGCTAGTGCATCCATGGTGTCAGGTTCTGTAGAATGTGGGCGGCTATTCACTAGTACTGCTTCTGCTTCACCTTTAGGGTCCTCAACGGTTCATCATCTAACTGTGCACTGTGGTTCTGCAGCAGGGCTGACAGCACGCTTCTGACAGTGGATATCTGCTTCTGCCACACTCCTCCCGTGTAGCTGGCATGTGGGACGTTCATCTTGAAGTCTTGCCAGTCAGTTATCCTTCAGGAGTTCTCTCTGGATGACATCATGATTCATTTCTACGCGGGCAATTTCAAGCTCATTTTTTGCGCCTACAATCCCTTGAGCAGACCTTAGTTGTCGAACTGGTCCTCGTTGTCCCACAAAGCGGCAATAGGTATTCAGGAAAGTATCTGTTGTTTCTAGGTGGATTGTGCAACATGCCAGCAAGTAAACAGAATGGCGTAGCACTTCCTTTTCCATCATCCTTCCTTTATGTACCAAGGTTCACAGTAATCGACTGTCCCGTATGTGAATAGCAGAGCTTGCTCCGAGCAGTTTTCTGGGAGATCGGCCACCTTCTGTTGCTGAACTGCACCTCTTAATCTTCGGCACGTGACACGTCTGACCACATGGTTTCCTATCGTAGAGCTGCCATTTACTATCCAGAAACCAGATGCGCAGATATCTGCACGTGTCTTCACTCGACTTTGGTGGCATGACTTCTGGTGATAATGGCAAACTCAGTCATGTGGCCTTTCCTAGGAAGTATCACTGGATGTATTACTTCATAGGGCTGATCAGCTCGATTTATGTGTCACGTCCTCCGATGCACGCAATACCATTCTTGTCAAGAAACAGGTCTAGATAATGGATGGAGCTAGCCGTTTTCATCATTGTCTTACTTGGTCTGTTCTGGTCTCTGTTCCCTTTCAGTAGTTCGATTTCATTGGAAAACACTTTCCTTTGAACCGCTCTGATCACTTCATGTCCAGCTGGGCAAAATTCTTCGACATTTACAGGGTTGGAATGCAACAAATATCCTTGGTGCTTACACTTTACATGGGAAATATCCCTGTTTGGCAATAGTCGACGTTTCAACTTCTGTATGAACCATAGGGAGATTGCGGTTGCTCTCTTTGTAGAGTACTTGTCCGAAAATACTGGTGGCATTCAAGTAGAGTCTGATACTCCTGGGTGCTGGGTGCCAGAGTTGATATCTTCCTAACTTCGGGTAGATATGATGGCTGGTATCTCGACCTCATTCTTTTGTCTTCAAAGTGGGTCCAAAGGAAGCTTGGTCTATTCCACCGCCTCGTGTTGTCGACCAGGTCTTGTGCACTGAGACCTCGAGAAGCGTCATTGGCTGGATTCTCCTTTGTGTGTACATACTCCTATTGCGCAGGTGAAGTGCAGTCACAAATTTGTTGTTCCTAGCGTTGTTGGAAGTATATCCAAGAACTACCCTTTTGTCTATCCGTATCCAGGACAGTTGTGGAATGTTGTCGTACTTCAATTCTTTGTGTGGAAAGGCACTTATTTTATTTGATGCTAATGCCGCAGCAAGTTCCAATCTAGGCACTGTGACAGGTTTTAGTGGTGTCACTCTGGATTTGGCTATTACTAGACAGTAGTTTATCTCGCCTCAACTGTTAACATCTGGAGTTACGAGCACTAACCATATCCACTTAGACTTACATCTGAAAGGTTGTGGAGCTCAACTGACTTAAGCTCACCAAAGTTGCTGGGCTTGTAATATTGAGGAATCCGGCTTCAGCTCTGCTAGGCTGTGCAGCTCACTTCTCCACTTCTCCCATTTGAGTTGTATAGAATCGGGTACTTTCTCGTCCCAGTCAACTTTGCCCTTGCATGGTTCTTGTAGAATTCTCTTGGCGACAAGTAGGAAAGGCCCGACCATGCCAAGTGGATCGTATATTGAACTCGCAGAAGCCACAAGTCCTCTTTTGGTCAAAGGTCTGTCCTTCAACTGGACTCGAAATGGGAACTGGTCTAACTCCACACACCGCTGCACTCCTAAGGATCTTTCGATGGGAAGGACAGCCTGGCAGTGTCTAAGTCCTCGACGCCCTTTGCACGTTGTTCCTTGGGTATTGGCTCTTTGCTGTTGGATGTAAACTTGTGCAATTTAAATCCACCTTTAGAGCACAGGGCCTTTGTGTGTTCTGTATCAAGTTGATGGCTTCACAGCCGGTCGAAGGGATTGACTCGGTAGGCCATCAATTCACTGGAAATGGACTCAAGATGGGGCCAATTATGTGATGTTTGGCAGGAATAACATCCTGGGAGTATGTTATCGGCAGGGATATGTAGGTTGTCTCATTCAATCCTCGCACAGCTAGGCCACCAACTCTTTGGGAAGTGATAACTGCTTCTGCAAGCACCAACGATCATCTCAGCTGAATTTATGATCCGTCTGTGGCCAACCTGTCAACAACTGCGTCCTTAATGAAGCAAGCATCTGATTGGTCATCGAGGACTCAGGAGGGCATATATGAGATACCTGTGGGTCGTTTCTGTGATGGAGCCAAACCGGTACGATAAGGGAGTGAGAAAGAGAGCTTTCATGGCCCTTCAAGTGGCAAACTTGCTCTATGCAATAAGCAGGGGCTCTCATCCACATAATCTTCGGCACTTCTACTGTCTTTGCCAGCTGGCTTGACTCTGTCATCGTGGAGGGATGTTAGATGTTCTCCACTGCAGCTCTTATGCATATTCTTTATGCAACAGTTTTTCCATATAGAGTTATTTCAACAAAGGTTGACTTCCGAAAAGTGCAAAGCGAGAAATGCAAAGGGAAAGACCAAGACCCAAAGGGATTGTGGTAGCTTTACTTCACACCTAAATTTGCATTTGTTTGGAGTCAAAAGCTGCTTGTGTTTTGTGCTTCATGTTTTTCAGAGGTCAACCTTTCTTGAAATAGCGGTATTTCTTCATTTCTGACATCCTAAACAGCCAGCTGATCTGAGTCTGTGACGTCACTGCAAAACTGGAGTATCATATCCAGCCTCACTTCCATACCAGCAACGTAGTCAGGCTTTGAATAGCAAAATATTTCTACCGTATCAATATATTAATGCACCTCTCAGTTTGTTGATCAGAATTTCTGTTCAAAGACGAAACAGAATGGCATCAACGTAAACCATGGAGTTTTTAAGCGACCAAAACCCTGGCCTTGGGAAAGAGTTTGTCGAATGAACACTTCACTGCGGTTCCTGGAAGTACTGCAGTCTGCATGAAATCTGTATCTTATCGGCTGTGTGAGATTTATAATGTTTTAGCTTGATTAGCTTGATGCCAATTATTCCATGAAAGTTATGTCTGCACATCCTAGTTTGTTGGAAGAAGTCATCTGGATTCCACTACATTGTTGATGTGAAGGAATACTACAAATCGTATTTGAAAATTAGAATTCGTGAAGAACTTCATGGTTCAATCGTTGTCGGTTGCGGTGCATCAGAGGTAAGCCGAGTTACACTATATCTATAATGCACCAAACTGCTTTTTTAAAATGTACCGATTGCATTATAGGGTTTATATTGTAGATCATACTGCTTTAAAAGCACAATACAGTACATGAGAACGAAATATTTGTGTTCAGCACTCGCCAGCAAGTGAGTCATAGCAAATATAAATGCCGACAAGCTGTTGCGGCAACCTCAACTGAAACACTTCCAATCTTCGCAAGTTTTGGTTTGATGTCAACTAAAGAATGTGGCAGACAAAACGACAAGTCAATTTTTTACTTTAAATGACGTTAATAGGAAATGGGTTTACTAAACATCACAAAAAATATATTTGAAGTTCTTGAAGAGCTACATCGTTCTGTTGAATGTCAGACTGCTTGAGTTTCCGATTTTCATGCATACCCACAAGTAAACCATGCAAAGCGTTGAATTTGTCAAGGAAATGTTTGCTGATATCTATTTATCAAAACCTTTAGATATATATACTATAACTGTACATGTATAAGGTTTGATTTTGGTTTAATATAGTAAACATAGTGCAATCGTACATGTATTTTCAATTTTTTTCACCCTTATCAATATTAGCAAGTTTGCTTCTTGTTATTCATCGTCTTGTTCATATTTGCGCGTTTTGTTCAGTAATCCAGACTTCATCTCTGAGGGTGAACATTTCAGTTCTTTCTTGTTAGTTTTCTGACATAGAATTTAGAGCTGGTTCCGTTTGTATACAAAGCAACAGAATTTGTCAAATTATGCATGGCCTTCAATAACTCAGTTTCGTGGCTAAATTACGAATTAGTAGATAAACATTGCACTTACAGGCTGCTTTTTCCAAAAATTGCTTAAAAAACAACAATTTATGGAATAAAAAGGGATAACATTACTTTTGAAAGGATCCCGATAGAAGGATTTGATTTCAAGAGAGAAGAAGTTCGACGCTCGTACAAACTTCGGGACGAACTGCTAAGCTCGCTGGCGTTCTGATCTGTTCTGACCGCCTTGACAAAAAAATTATCATAGAAACAGCATTTAAAAGGCTTTTAAACAAAACAATGGATAAATATAAAACAGCGACATATAAGACAAGTATGCCAGAAAAAAGAGTATTATCATATATGCTAGGGATAAGTAAAGCGCTGGTCCGCCATGTTTTGAGGCCAGGATGGATACCTGATGATACTTCCTCGATTTTGCAGATGATCTTGTCTCCGATTGGCTGATTCCAGAAACCGAGATCAGCTGGAGAGGCCTTTGGAAATGACAAACTGCCTTCATTCAGGTGGAGGTAGCTTCAGGAATTCCTTGCAGAAATCGAGGTTGTATGAGTTCTGACACATGGTACAAGAATCACCTTTTTGTTTATATTCTGTACTTTGACGCTCAACGGGGCGTCCTTCAGCTCTCCTGCACTAGTGCTGTAGCTACCGGCTCCATGACCTCTTCTGTAGTCAGTTCTCTTGGTGTGGAAACCACAGGTTTCAGACTCCTCTTTTCTGTTGTTATCATCCTTAAGTGCTGCCGTAGATATCACTGGGTTATATGCGATTCGTAACTCTCATTTCAGGAATTTGCAGAATTCTGAGAATGGAGGATACTCCGATGTTCCTACGTCTTCTAATTTCGTCATCCTTTCCTGTGATCCATTTATCCACTTCTCGACCCCATTTGTCCATCAAATATTTTCGGAGTTTCTTGACCATTCGATGATTTTCATCTGAGTTGTCAATCATTTCGAGGTACTTAATTTCCTTCATTGCAGCTAAACTGTAGAGCAGGAAGTTGGAGAATTTTCGTAGGCTGAGCCTTCACTGGTTTGAATTATTGGCTGCTTGTTTATCTTCTTTCTGTATATATAGGCAATGCATCTGCAACAAAAAACGGTTATTGTACCGTGTTGCAAAAATTCCCTTGGTTTTGAGGATATGCCTCTGTACTGTCTAGCGTGAGCAGGCCGCTGATTGCTTCCTTCACTTCTCCTGCCGTGTATTTCCCAAGATAATACAACTGCTGTGATGGCTTGTAAGTCGATTCAAACCTTCAATAATCGTGTTAAATGATCTCAACCATATTGGATAACGGAATAGGTCTCCTCTAAAGGTTTCTGGCTCTGGCAAGGGAAGGAGGTCTCGAGCACATTTCTGAGTTAGTAAGTCTGCCAGTTTGTAGTACTGCATCATTTGTCGATGTACTCGAGTCCGAGCTCGTATTCACGCCGCTTAGAATTGGGCGGAAGTCAACATTCACATCTATAGGGACTGCATGTTGTTGATTCTGTGACATGTCTTGTGGTAAATTTGATGGCGGTCGAAATAGAAGATGTCATTTTCGGTAGTTTGGGCGTAGATTAAGGAACAAACTTAGGCACAAACAGATTCAAAGGCAAACAACAATACTACTATTACTACTGTACTACTACAACTACAGCTACAACTATGTTTGTATGTTTCTTGTTGGAAAATGTTTCTTGATGGTTTATACCGGTATAGTACATAGAATTAACCATTTGAATTAGAATCAAACCATTTACACCTGGTCAATTAATATGCTCTTCTTGTTGTTGTTCAAAATTCATTATGTCATGTAAAAAAAGTTGGAAATGTCCGTGCCGCACATGTAAAAAGGGTTGGAAACACAACTTCTATTGTTTTCTCCTAAGTTTATATCAATTCTCCAGAAAATTGCTATAAAAGGAATTAAAAAAACCAAGGCTTTTAATGTAACAATGTAACGCATCTCATATGAATGAATCGCCAGCGACTTTTAACTTATCATCAATTTATGTCTGGTAATCACTATCACCAATTCTCAGCTACTAATGTTGGGAAAAGTAGAGTCGTTTGCACTTGGGTAGTATTTGTTGCATTAATAAACATTATTAAATACAAACCTCTGGTGACTGAATTACTAGCATTTTGATTGGTTCCACAACCGATGGCTATCAGCTCATAACCATCAATCATGCCTTATATGGAAAACAGCTGTTTCAGAAAACGGAAATAAACACTACATTCCGCTTGGTTTACACTACATGTTGCTTGTTATACACAAAATTGAAAAGAGATTAAGTAAAGTTTATCCTAGTACTTAATAAAACAATTATTCCACTCACACTTGTTCGATAAGAGACAATTATAGCCAACTTGGTGCTGCATGCCTCTTTGGCTATCTATCATCTCATATCCAGCGCGTGTTCGTGGAATAATTGTTAATTAAACTAACATAGTTTCGGATCTGCTGTTTGTCAAACTCAAAGTGATCGACGTGAACGGCGATGAAAATGTATTTCGTTATGTTGTCATTATTGCCACAATATAAAAAAATTGTGGTTGTCAACAATCAAATGTGTAGACGCCAGAGCAATTTATGGGTTTAGTGAAACACAATATAACTAAACTGCTTTGATTATCTACGAATTTAAGTAAAACAGGCCACGATACAGTGTAAATGCGTTCATTTGTAATTTGCATTTCACGATGTTTTGACCGACTGTGGAGTGACCGACCAAGATCAACCGTGGTTGACCGCACACAGTTAATCAGTAGATCGATCGGCGCTCAGCTGCTAGAGTGGCATACTCTGATTATTATCAATATCCATTACACTTATTGCAATCTATTACATGTTCTTACTTACCACCAGAACTATCTGTGGCAGCACATTATGTCAACTCACATCTGTGTTGCATAGGTCAGCTGTGAAAGAATGCACATGGTTCAATTAGCAGCTTGCATTTTGCAGTTGTATAAACCAAGCTGACCTCATCTCATGGCACTGCATGAGCAGCATCACAACAAATTCACAAACAATATTAATAACAATTAATATTAATATTAATAACACCGATAATAATAATAACAATGAGGGGAGAAGAGGTTCCTTCGCCTGCTTAAATGCTATAATTATTTTCAAAATCCATTAATCTATTGCAATCTATTACATGATCTTACTTACCACCAGAACAGTCCATGGGAGCACATTCGATCAATTCACATTTGCTGCATTTATTCACCTGTAAAAGAAGGCACAAGGTTCTATTAGCAGCTGGCATTTTCCAGTTGTATAACGCCGCAAGTTCAATCAGTTATTCACATGCCACTGACTAGTCTAGCAATACACTAACAAACAATAACAATTATAACAGTAATAAAATATTAACAATAATAAAAAAATAATAGCTCTTAGAACACACATATGTACATAAAACAGGGTATTTGCACAATTTAAGTTAAAACTAACAAAAGCAAAACAATTAATAGTCATAATAGGAACAATGTCAAATCAAAAACTTGAATTTACATTTTGTAAATGCCAGAAATGGAAATCTTGAGCACGTCAAAGTTGGTAAGCAGCGAAAATTTGGGGGTTTTATCTGAAAACTGCGACAATGGCAAAGTTTTAAAAACAGAAATGTTTACAGAGTATGTATGGTGAATTTCCACCCGACGGGCAAGCAAGCTGTTCAAGTTCCAGTTTGCAGAACTTGCGAGTTCATGATCCTACTTACCACCAGAATAGTCTATGGCTGCAAATGTTACTTCAACTCCCATCTGTGCTGCATGGGTCAGCTGTGAAAGGATGAACATGGTTCAATTAGCAGCTTGCATTTTCCAGTTGCATAGTACAAGCTGACCTCATCTCAAGACACTGCATAAGCAATCGCTAATAACGTTTTTGTTAAACGTTCTCTGGCAAAGCTCTTTGGCAGGTAGGTAAGCGTTAAAGTGAGGTTGCCATTACTGGCAATGATATTTTGTGCTTCTACAGTATTGCATGATCTTACTTACCACCAGAACAGTCCATGGCAGCACATTCTATCAACTCGCATCTGCTGCATTTATTCACCTGTAGAAGAATACACGAGGTTCTATTTAAAACAGATGATATTTTGCAGTTGTATAACATAAGTTCAATCAGTTCTGCACATGTCACTGACTAGTCTAGCAATACACTCGCAAACACTACCAATTGTAACAGTAATAATAAATTAATAGTTCTTAGAACAGATACTGTACATGTATGTACGTAAAAAAAACAGGGTCTTTATACACTTTCATTTAAAATTAACAATAGCAAAATAATTCAAAGTAATAATTGGAACAATGTCACTGTATTAAAAAAAATAAACATAAAACAGACCTATCTCATGTACTGTATGTCAATCAAAAACTTGAAGTTAGCATTTTGAAAATGCGAGAAATGGAAAGAGAAAGTAAAGTTGGTAAGCAGTGAAAATTTAGGGGGTTTACATGTATCTCACAAACTGTAACACTTGCAAAGTTTTTAAAAATAGAAAATTTTACAGAGAATGTATGGTGAATTTCCACCCGACGGGAAAGCAAGCTGTTCAGGTTTCAGTTTGCAAAACTTGCGAGTTCATGATCCTACTTACCACCAGAATAGTCCATGGCTGCAAATGTTACTTCAGCTCCCATCTGTGTTGCATGGGTCAGCTGCAAAAGGATGCACATGGTTCAATTAGCAGCTTGTATTTTCCAGTTGCATAACACAAGCTGACCTCATCTCGTGGCACTACATGAGCAGCCTCGCAACAAATTCACAAACAATATTTTATTTAATAACAATTAATATTAATAACAACAATAATAATAACAAAAAGAGGGGAGGAGAGGTTCCTTCACCTGCTTAAATGCTATAATTATTATAAATCCATCACTTTTATTGCAATCTATTACGTAATCTTACTTACCACCAGAACAGTCCATGGCAGCACATTCTATCAACTCACATCTGCTGTGTTTATTCACCTGTAAAATAATAAACAAGGTTTTATTAGCAGCTGGTACTTTCCAGTTGTATAACATAAGTTCAATCAGTTTCTTGCATGCCACTGACTAGCCCAACATAATTAAACATACTTTTAAATATTTTCACAAAAATACCTCGCCGGAAGTGAGCAGGTCAAAACACATGCCCCAGATAGGGACCCACTTTTTCAGCAGACACAGCTGTCAGCGCATGGTACCACCCCCATCCCCAATTTTTGACCACCTATTCCATTTACATGTAGGGGGACCCAGTGACAATTTAAGTCCAGAAAATGAAAACATGATACATGTAGTAAAAGACAAAGAAGATGATGGTATACATGTATCTATTTCTAGATTTTGCCTTTTAGTTTCAGAGATAGTCAAAAATTAAAAACAATAAACCCCAGAGGAGACAGAGGGTGGCAGACCCTACCCCCTACTAAAAATCCGAGTTTAAATAAAGTTGTATGTATGTATGTATGTACCCCCCCCACCCCCAAATGGGTCCATAGAGAAGGCATGTGCCACATATTCAGGAGGGACATATCATTGTTACATGTATATAATAATTAAATTAAATACTTTTACATTTGTTTGCAATGGGCCGCCCAACCCTCGCAAACAAGACGTAAAGATAGAACTATTGCGACTGTTTGTCTCGTGTCTACCACAAAATGACGATATGGAAATACATAATACCTTTGCAAACAATTTGCATTGGATCACAAAGAACCCATCGCAAACTGTTTGTGTTTGTTTGCGACGTGTTACATCTATATGTAAAACAACCTTAAGAGTAGTTGTTGACTGTTCAGTTTCCAGTTTACAAAACTTGCGAGTTCATGATCCTACTCACCACCAGAATAGTCCATGGCTGCAAATGTTACTTCAACTCTCATCCGTGTTGCATGGATCAGCTGCGAAAGGATGAACATGGTTCAGTTAACAGCTTGTATTTTCTAATTGCATAACACAAGTTGAACTTATCTCATGACATTTAGATCAACACATTTACAAACAATATTAATAACAATATTAATAATAATAATAATAATAATAATAATAACAACAATATAATAAGAAGAAAAAGAAGAGGAAGGGGGGAGAGGTCCCTTCACTTGCTCAAATGCTTCAATTATTATTGATATCCATTACTCGTATCTATAACATGATCAACCATCCTAGTACATGCAGTCATGTATATGGGAACACATTTTACTCAAGTCTCATCTGTCAGTCACTATATATGACACAAGCTTAATTACTCACATTGATTTGCAAATATATATATAACTTCTTGTTTGTCAAGTACTGTACATGTACATGAGTTACGTACCACCAGAACTTTGCATAACAGCGCATTCTGTCAACTCACATCTCTACTCATGCCTCAGCTGTGAAAGGAAACATATTAGCAACTGTTATTTTCCAGTTGTAACAACACAAGCTCAGTTAGTTCTTCGCATGCCACTGACTAGTCTAAAGCTATGCACTCATAAGCAACAACAATTATACATGTAAATAATAATCTCTGCAATAATACATTGTATTTGAACATTTAGACAATTTCAATGTTATTATTAGAAACCAATATATATAATAACAACAGAATACATGTAACATGCACTGTATTTAAAATCTTAAACATAAATATATAAGTAAATACATTTTAAAATATTTCAATATAAATACATCACTAAATGTTTCAAATTAAATATTTCATACACTTTCCACATATTGTGGAGTCCTGACAGCCATATATGTACATAATTAATATGTAATGCCACTGCCCCATTGTTTCACACTTATACCCACCCCCATTTCTAGCAATTGTAAAACCAAACCTACATTAAAAAACGACCTGAAAACCCCTTTGTTGTTCAGACTCCAGTTTGCAAGATTTGCACATAATTTTTCCATACAATCTTTTGCTTTCCAAGTACAACTAACCTCCAGAAAAGTCTATAACAGCATATTTTACTTCAAATCATATCTCTGATGGATGGCCTGGATCACCTTGTAAAAAACATAGATTTGGTTGGTTACATGTATATTATAGCCATTTGCATTTGTCAGGTATAATTACATGTATACTGCATGGTACTCACTAACATAGCAATACACTCACAAACAAATTATATAATAACAATAAATTAATAATAATAATATAATAATAATCAATAATAAATTAATAATTATAGGTCTTATAACACAATTAGAATACAGGGACTCATACACATATATATTTTATTGTAAATGAAATAAAAGTAAAAACATAATTTCAGAAATAGAAAACATGTTTGTGTTTTTCATCGAGTTACGGTGTTATGGTAACACGAGTGCAAGTTTGCGGCAACAAGAAAAAACTGTGGTACATGTACATGTATTTTCATGTTGTATGACACAAACTGAACTCATGTCATGGTATTCACTAATGTAGCGAAGACACTTTCAAATAATATTTATAGTAACAATTAATTAAATAATAACAACAATGATGATAATGGAGGTTCTTCCAATGCATAAAACATCATGGTTATCTTATGCATTTACAATAAGAGAAAATGATATAAATTATATACTGTCTTAGTATTATAATATCAAGAACAATATCTAAAAAATATAATAATGATAATAATGGATTTCTATATATACATTGTAGCGCCATTTATTGTGGTTCAATGGAGCGGCTGTACATAAAGTTCAAACATACTAAAATGGTATTACCGGTAAATATATTTTATACAATCAAAACATCTGTAGTCATTCAGATGTTTTAAACATTCGGTTTTAGTAATATGAGGTAAATGTTTTGAATATGTATAGCATTGAATGGTAACCAATTACCTTTAACACTGATGTACATGTACCAGCTCTCATGATCAGTCAGACCCCAATGACTAATTGACAATGATTGCTTCACAGTCTGCAATTATAACAGTTTAAATTTCAAACTTTGTTTGGATAACTCAACAGTGCATGGAAACCACAATTTTATATGAAGATCTCTTCTATAATTACAGTCACTGAATAAACACAATTTCTATATATTCAGTGTAATGTGAATTGTACACATCAGTACTGTACATCTAATGCCACTCCCTAAGTGCATCTAATCCACCCATATTTCTAGAATTATACAATCAAATCTATAATATTATTAAATTTTAAGACTACATGTAATGACTAACAACTGACAGCTAGTGGCCCCCCAGCATGCTCTACATACATGTAGATCAAGAGAAACCTCCTGCATTATTCTACAAATTTACAATGTACTGAGAGAGACTATATACACATATTTATTTGTTTATCTATCATGCATTTACCTCTGACTTTATTAATTATAAGGAGAGTATAATTTCAGATGAGCAAAAGTGCACAATTATGACCAATGGAAATAAGACAGTATTTAGCGAAACAAATGCCTATGATTTACAGTACATACTGACAGCCTGCTTAGAAGCTGCAGGGAGGTGATTCCAATCCACTGAAGAATGATCTTAACAGAGGTACCGGTAATTTGAATTCTCTGAGTAGACACAAACTCAAATTAGCTTTACCTGTGTTGTCTTTCTTTGCATTTATATACAGTTGTACTATAATAAATATAGTGAGTAATATAGTAATATAAAAGATGTGAGCATTACACAAGAGGGAGATACCTTTATCACTACATCAACTAAATCATGTACATTTAGAGTACTGTATTGGCTTACTTGTACAGTGAAACAGGAGTAAATAAAACTAAGACATCAAACTGTACCTGTGTTGTTTGACATTGCTACTGGAACCCACACACCCTCCTCTGTACTGCCGAGCCTCTTGTCTAGTGAGAAAATATAAACAAATTAAATTAAACAGAAGTCAACATTCTTGGCTTAACAAGCTCTCCCAAATACTAACCTGTGTGTAGGTGAATTACAAGTTATGTCAGTATATCTATTCCAATAATTAATTAATAACTTAACTGTAGCAGTGCAGATCAATTGGAATGAAAGGGGAGGGGGTATTGATAAATTAGCAATGGCAACAACTGTTATAATAATTCTAATAAGTTACCTGCAATACCAATAATTATTACTGTAGTAATTAATAAATCATTAACTTGTACATGTACTGCACAAGTGTTGTGCGCATATTACAATCAGTTGTGCATTGTATTCATCACATATTAATAACAATAATAATAACGATATTATTATAAACTATTATGATAATAACAAATCATTAGTTAACATATATACTTGTACATTGCACAAGTTTTGTATGGATATTACAGTAGTTACAATCAATTGTACACTGCATTCATCACAGTGCACAGTTGTAACATATGAAAATGTCAACAAGTGCAATTTAAAATAATACTTAAATATAATTTATAAATCAATAATGAACCTATCGGCCTTTTGAAAGATGCAAGCACTACACCCACACTGTCAGTGTGACAGCTATAATTGTACTGTTGTAACACATTGCAATTATTTATAAATCAAAACAATGCAACATCATATACATGTATGCACCTTTGATTAGTTTGATGCCACATCAATTGAATCAGTGACGTACATTTAGAGTGCTGTATTGGTTTATTGTACAATGAGACAAGAATAAATAAATTAAGATCAAACTGTACCTGTGTTGTCTGACACTGCTACTCCATCACACACGCCCTCCTCTGCATTTATGTGTGCTGTGGAGCTTCCTGTCTCTTGAGAAAATAGAAACAAATTAAAACTAAAGTCGACATTCTTGGTTCAACGAAAGCTCTCCCAAATACTAACAGGTTCTAGAAGTATATCTATATCAATCTAGTATACATTGTATACTAAATTATGATGATACTAATAATATTGCCAATTACATGTATAAATTTATATAGTAATAAAATTGTCAACTTGTACAGTGATGTACTGCAAAAGTTTGTGTGGATATTACAATCAGATGTATATTGTATTCATCTGATCACATATTAATAATAATAGTTAATAATAATAATAATAATAATAATATACAGACAGTTGAAGTGCATAGATACATATGAATATTTAAATACATTAAATCAATAACTTATTTATTAGATTCATGAAAGATTGTCAAAGCATTACATCTGCACTGTCATTCTGACAGCTAAAATTATACAGACTGTTTAATACATTGAAATAATTTATAAATCAAAGCAAAGCTAAGACAGGAATATATACCTTTATTATATTGCCACATCAAGTGAATCATGTACATTTAGAGTACTGTATTGGATTATTGTATAATATGACACAAGAATAAATAAATTGAGATCAAAGTGTACCTGTGTTGACTGACAACTGCTACTGGATCACACACATGATCTGCAGAGCTTGTCTCCTGGAAAATGCAAACAAGTTAGAACTAAAGTCAATATTTTTTGGCTAATGAAAGCTCTCCTAAATACTAACAGGTTCTAGGTGAGTTACAAGTTATATCTGTTCAGTATATCTATTCCAATAATTACTTATTAACCTGAACTGTAACAGTGCAATTAGGGAATGACGGAGGTATTGATAAATTATTAATGACAACATACTACTATTATAATATTACTACTGACGGTAATAATATTACCAATTACACGTACAGTGTACGTAGTAAAAATTCAGTAACTTGCAAATGTAT
>JAOCZQ020736446.1:0-15912 GCA_025434785.2 Epizoanthus fatuus | reverse complement strand
GTAAACGCCAGCGGGCACAGTCCAGTTGCCGGAGCCGGAGGCAAGAACAGCAATAGCCCCGATGCCGTTGTTCCATGGGGCACCACTTCCGCGCTGTGCGATGGCCGTAGGGTTGTCATACAGCGACTGCATAGTAGTAGCGCGGATGATCTTGTCAGCGCCAAGCGATGTTGCTGTCAGTGCGTTGTAGGCTTGTGCGGTCATAGTATTCTCGTTCCCGGGTCAGTGCCGCCCAGCAAGCCGGTGGCGTCGTCTGCAATGAATGCGTACCGCTGTTTCTCATCTGCGGTCGCGTCTGTATAGCTGAATCCTGCCGCGTAGGTATCTGGTGCGATGCGAGCAAATCCAGTTGCTAGCAATTCCTCGCGGGCCACGTATTTGACTGTATCGCCGCCAGCATCTTGCTGTATCAGTCGGACAATCTTCGGTACTGGCTGGCCATAGATGTCCGTGATGGCCGATGTCTCAAGCCGCACAAACTGTCCTGTCTTTGCGTCGTCGTCCTTGCGGTCTACTTCGAATTCTACATTAACCGGAACACCCGAGCGCGATTGCAACATGCGGTCAGCCAGAGCGACTAGCGCTGTCCTGTTGCCTGTGCCATGCCATACGCCATTGATTGTCTGGCTGAATGTCTGGCCATGCTCTTGCGGTGACTGACTGCCTACGTCAATGGCAACGAATGCTTCACGATAGTTTGTTGCTTCGTCTGCTTTCTTTGTCGGGTCAATCTGTCCGTACCGGAAAAGAATCTGATTCGTGAGTCGGTCAGCATCATCAGAGACAGCAGAACTACCTGCAATCAGGTTATCGCCATCCGTGAACGTGCTAATCAACTCGTCATAGTCGAGCGGTCGAACTACCTGATAGCGAATCTCTGCCGACTCGTTGTCCCACCACAGCGACCACGTCATGGACTGCTGAACCAACTCCTTGATTGTCGTGGTCACGCCTTCCGGCTTCACAATGAGGCGCGTTACTGTGAAGTCTGGCATCCATGTATCGTACTCGGCTTCCCATGTCGGGTAGTCGATGTAGGCCGCAGGGACGCTGCCGCCGCGCTCAAGTAGAACCTGGTACACATGCGGCACCTTCATATCCTTGAAGTAGGCGCATTTCTGAACCGATACGCCAGCGTCATGCGCTGCTACTGCTGTAACGTAATCACCAACAGTGCCGCGAGTGCCAACACCAGTCAGCCGGACTCCGCCCGTGATTGTGGTCGTGCCAGTGTACGGAATAATCTCTGACCCGATGATGACGACCGCCGTCGTCTCGTAATCTTCAAGGTCATATTCCGTCGCATCGCCTGTCGTGATGTCGATTGTCGTCGGAGTTGCTACAGCAGTCAGCGATGACGTTAGCGTACCCGTAGATGCGCGCGGCCATTGTGCGCGCTTGTCGTCTGCCAGCTTTAGCGGGTCTTTGGCGACAATCGTCACCTTGCCAGAGCGGCCCCACCCGCGAAGATCCTCGATTATGTAAGTACGCTTTTTAGCATTCGCCCGAGCGAACGGATAATAGCCCTGATACCATTCCAGCTTGCGGCCTTGATAGTACGGAAAGCGTGCACGAAATCGCGGCCAGAATGTGCCACTCTCCAAGGCACTATAGGCTCGCTCGTCTACATAAGGGTCGATGCCGGTGTCGTCGTGTGGCGCGTCTGTCATGTTGACCGTGATCTGTCCACGCTTTCCTAGGCTGTTCTCCGGGTCAAGCTGGCCGGAGTCGCCCTTGACGTTATCAAGAAAAGGAATGCAGCCATCCGGCACAATTGAAGTCGGCGTGCAGAAAGAAACAACCTTGTCGTCAGCGATATAGTTGGCCTGATCTTGGCAAGTCGCCCACGAATTGAAGCACTTTTGCGTGCCGGTCATGCCTTTCGGAGTTGAAGTTGTCTTTATATATTCACCGCTTGCATTAGATCGCCCAACTAATTGCAGCTTGCTTGCCCAAAGTCCATTGCCAACTGGAATAGACGAAGATGGAAGCAATGATATCATCGCTGAGAAATCAACATTTGATACGCCAGAAACCGTGCACCTTAACCATGCGCCATCAGCAACTATTGAAGCAGTTGTCCCAAGTGAAACGGAAGTCATTGCCAACGTATTTAAGTTGAATGATGCGTATACGCTTCCTGCTGTAAGAGTAACTTGCGTAACCGAGTCTTTCAGGAATGAACAAGAAAAACTGACATACCCATTAGCCGTTATAGCGCCGTTGGATATGTCATGAAAATCAGGCGCTGTTGCGGCCTCTATCCTGACAGCCTCAGTTGCTCCGGGTGGGTAGCTAGCTGGCACATCTACTACGATTGTAGACGTTGCATCATCAGCAATCATTGATGCGAATGTTTCAGAGTACTCAATCAGATTCTCTGACATTGTTGCCGTACAAGGAGTAACCCCATAAGTGTTCGCGCAACCCTCTACCGTGACATCAATCACGTCAATGCGCTGCCTGCCCGGCTCAATCTTTAGCGTGTCATAGCTCAATTTCCGGCCCCTCTATGCTGAATGACAGCGCCATGTATTGTGTTGAGCTATAGCTGGCTGATGGCGAATCCTTGCCGCGCATTCCGTAGATCAATTCATCGGCTGAGTCCTTCGGATTGAACGCGAAGAACATTCCATTACGATTCATCAGCCCGCGAACAGTTGGCCAGTTCGTTGTCACCCATGACGGCGATATGGCGTCCATTGATACCGATTGCTTGGCGCTGCTGCGGAGTTTCTGACTTCCGAGAATCTGCCCGCCTTCGCTGAAAGTATTGGTGAACTCATCATCCTGGTTCAGGCTGGCCGGAGCGAATCCCGGAGGAATGCCGCAAGGAAAGGCCGTGGCCGCCCCGCTGCAAATGAACGCGATAACCGGCGATGTCGTGCCAGTGACAGAAAGGCGCATCTTTGCCGTACTAACTCCGGTCAGCCTCATCCACGCATAAGGGCCGGCTTTCGTGATACTGACAGCCGTGCCGAACGATACCCAAGCCGACCCATTCCAGTATTCAGGCTCAATGGTTGCGCTGGTGCCGATGTCGCGGACATAGCAGGCGATGTAGTCGATTGTCTTAGCCGACCCGTAGTCGTTTTCAATCGTGTCTGGCAGGCTTGCGCCTTTCCAGCCAGTATAGGTGAGCGGGGTCGATACGGCGGACGCTGTATATCCTGCCGCCGTGCTGGATGCGGTCACAGTGCCTGACTGATGCGCAATCAACAGGCGCGGATAGAACCAGTCCGTATTGCTTGAGTCTGTCAGGGTAATCCGGCTCATGCTGTCACCAGTTCCACGCGGCCCATCTTGCCGCCATTGTCGGCCAGAGTCTCGCCGATGCCTTCGATGATCTTCTGAAGGTAGCTGCCGCTTATCATATCATCGGGGCGGATTCCTGTCAGGCGGATGTCCATAGAAGGAGCGCGAGCCTGCCCCGGCTGTGCTATTAAGCCTGTGCCAACCGTCTCGCTACTACGCGGAACCGGGACACTTCCGCCAGCAGACGATACCCCGCCTCCCTTTCCGCCATACGATTGCGATGCAATAGAGGCGATATTTGCAGCCTGAGCCGCAGCAGCCACGCCACCGAAAACCGCGCCAAGGACAGGGCCGCCAATGCTTGAGCCGAATGCATAGGCGCTTACAACGGATTCCTTCGCCTTGATAACGGCATTGGCAATTGCGGCAGCCTTCCCGATATTGAAAAGCGTTTTACTCTTGGCATTCATCAGACTCATTGCATCGTCGAGAAATTGCTCTTGCTGTTGCAGCTTTATCTGCTCTGTCTTTGCAGCGCTATCGATATCCTGTTGTCTGTACCATTCGCGCATTGCCTCGACTTCGGCATGTGCCGCGCCTTCACGCTCAAGCCAGCCTAGTATTTCTTCATCAGTAGGGCCTAAAGGAGTCGCAGCCGTGTCAGCCGGAATTTGTGCTGTAGGAGCGGCTCCCGGCGTAGTAGTAGGCGCGCCCCCGACCGGCTGATTCTGTACAGCAAAGTGAGTGGCCGTTATCGCCTCACGCTTCCTCTGTTCTTGCGCGACAACCGTATCAGCCGAGGCCGTCCATATCGCATCCAGGCGCGTCATCGTGTTGCTGGCGATGTTCACTGTGTCGTCGAACACCGTCCCCATGATGTCGCGGGCCGCAGCGAAATCACCAGACAGCGCCGCAGCCGTAGCCGCAGCAACACCGCCCAATGCGTTACCAATAGCGTGAAGCGTGGCGGATGCTGTCACGCCTACGCTTACCACGCCTTTCAGGATTGCAACAACGCCGTCCGCCGCTGATGCCATCTGGTCGCCATTGCTTGCCGTGGCCACGAACTCATTTGATAGGCTGTTCATGGCCGGCAGCATGGCCTTCATGATTTGGTTGCCGAAGCCTTGCACGACCGACTGGCCACGGACGATATTGTCGTTAAATTGCCCCGCTGCATCGGCAACACTACCGGAGAGCGTCACGCCGTAGCGGTCAGCCTCATCAGTCAATGCCTTGATGCCATCGCGCCCCTGATTCAGGAACGGGACTATTTCAGCGCCAGACTTTCCGAACAAGTCCATGGCCAGCGATGACTTAGCCGCGCCGTCCTCCATTCCGGCGAACTTCTCGGCAACGTCTAGCATAACGTCGGCGGAGTCACGCAGTGTGCCGTCTGTGTTCTTGTAGGCGATACCGAGCATGGCAAAGGAGGCTTGAGCCTTCTCGTTTCCTTGTACTGCGTCGATTACATTCTTGTTCAGGAATTTAAGCGAATCATCAAGCGAGGCCGCGCCTTGTGCGCCGAACTTCATGGCGTAGGCGAGTTGGGTATATTTCTCGACAGATGTGCCAGCGGCTTGCGATGCGTCGGAGGCGGCGTCGGCTGCGTCAATCTGCGCCTTGACAAGAGCAGCGCCTGCCGCAGCGGCTGCGGTCAGGGCGGTGCCAACAGCAGCAGCGGCATTTTTCAGGTTGCCGAATTGACCCTCTGCCTTCTTCCCGGATTCAGTCAGGTTATCAAGGTCTGTCTTAGACGACTTGGCCGCAGTGGAATCAACCGCCAGAACAAGTTTCGCAAATTCCGTCATGTCTGATTCCTCTTGTGCGCTTCATCCAAGCGCCTGATAAATTCGACCTCATACGGCGTGAGGCGCTCGCCGGTCAGTTGGCTGTAGGCTGCTATTTCCGTGAATGAGCAGCCGCCAGCATTCTTCAGGTCTACAAATAGCTGCCAGATGTAGCCCAATCCGTCCGGCATGGCTGGTGCGTTCTGTAGTTCCTTCGGGAGCCTTCCCAAGGATTCAGCAACCTGGTTAAGGGATTGCCGTCTCGTTATTTTCTGGCCTTTCGGGACGCCATCAAGCCAGAACTGGTGTTCGGCGTACTCGATCAGCGCCTTTAGCTGGGCGTGATGAAGTTCCGCCGATTCACGAAAAAACTAGCCACCTGTGCGCGAATAGACGGGCTGTCAGTGTACAGCTTGCGGGCTGCCTCTGCGCTGAACTCCATGTCGTCAATGCCACGCCAGCCGGCAGTAATGGCTACGTCAAGATCAAGCGCGGCCTGTTCCTTCTCTTCGTCGCTCTTTGCCTTCGCTGCCTTCCGATTGTATTCGGTAGCAGCGGCTCGGTAGCTCTTGGAGTCGATGCCACGGACGCGGATAAACACGCCAGTAGCTTCTCCTGTAGCGGGGTGCATCACTTCCATTTCCGCGCCTGCCTCGTGAGCGTCTGCGGTCAGCATGTCGTTAAACTTCATCGGTGCACCTCGTTGTATGGCCTTCCGTGGCCTGTCAAGTTAGATGGGGTTGCGAGTGATTACGATGTTGCTGGCGTCCACGCTGTCATAGATAGCCTGGAAGTCCATGCTGATGGTCACGCTGCCTTCGCCGGATACGTCTGGCTGGCCGCTAGTGTATTTCAGCTTTGGGATTTCAATCTGGAACGTGTTGCCGGCTGGGTCGGTAAGCGTGATGTCCAAAGACGATTCCGTCTCGTTCTGGAACTTCGTCAGCATCGCCTGATCTTCGAAATAGACAGTGATGCTGCCGGTCACGTTGCAGCGACCGATAGACGGGCGCAGTGTGGTAGCAGATCCGACAACAAACTGCGGTTCGATGCCGTTTTCCAGCGTAATCTCTGCCTCGGTCACAAGGGCAATTGCAGAGCCGCCCTCGTTAATCGTGGCCGTGAAGCTGTCAAACTGGCATTCGTCGGTCAGTGTCGAATAGCTGGAGCCAGCGATAGCCGTCTGTGCAATCGACTGATCTTTGCCGACGAATCCGAACGAAATACCTACCATGCTGTTAGGCGACAGCGAAATAGACATGCTGTTCACTTCGCAGCCGGTATAGCGGACGTATTGCGTGATGTCTTGGAACGTGCGCTCAATCGTGAACGAGCGACGGGTGGTGCCGGCCTTGAGTACATCGGCAGTCCACGTCCCGCACAATGCGGCCTCGATGAGGCTGTCATACTCGCCGTATACCAGCTCGCCCTCGATGTCGCCGCCGACGGACTTGTTGCCGTGACGAAAGCAGGTGATCTGCCGGTCGCCTCGGATTTCTTCAGACTCGACAGCGTCCTTGCTCAAGCCGATGTTGCAGGAATTGTGACGCAACGACTTGAATGCCGGAGTGGCCGGAGTGGTGCCGTAGGTTACTTCGGCGATTGCAGCGAGACGATGCCGGCTGCCGGATGCGATTGCCATGTTGTTTCTCCTTCAGTCGGCAAGGTTGCCGGGTCGATTATACCTTATTTTTGCGCACAGCTTCCGCGATATTCTGCTGGATGCGTGCCATGTTGCCGCGAACCATTGCGTAGGGCGGTGACTGATCTGACCATCCGAGTTCGAGGCGCATGATGTACGGCAGGTTATTCGCCAGATACGTTACCTTTCCAGCTCCGCCAGCATTCGCTTGTAGCTCGGCAATCGTGGCTGATTCCGACCTGATATCAAGCTCGCCACTTGCAGGGATTCCGGTAGTCGTCTGCCAGTTCCCGCGTGCCCGTCCCTCATCTACTGGCGTGGACTTGATGACGGCAGAGAACAGTTCAAGCGTCACCATCCTGACAGTACGGTCAAGCGACTCGCCAGCCTTGTTGGCAAATGCCGCTATGTCAGCCGAGAACGTCATACAGAGCGCGCCTCATGAGCATACCAGCCGATGCTGATAATCGTCCTGAGCCATCCGTCCTCATTGCGTGGGCCGGATACGCTAGTGCCGTCAATGCGAACCGTGAAGCTGTTGTATGTCTCTGAATGGCCGCGCTGAAAGTGCGTAGCAATCAAGTCGGCCTGCCCAAGCATGTCGCCGAGTCCGATATTGGTCGGGCACATAAGGTCGATTTGCAGGATGCCTGACTGTCGGTCGAACCCAGTGCCGCCTAGCGATGCCGCGTCATTCTCTGACGGCAGGAACCAGATTCGCGCATGATGCTGGCCAGCGGTCGGCGTCTCATCCTTGTTCGGGTAGAAAGTCGTGATGCCGAAGTTCCCGGACAGGTATCTGGTCACCAATGCACCATATATGTCGGCCAGCTTCATTTGCGCACCTGCAATCGGTAAGCGACGGGCACGCCTGCCGGGCTGATAGGCTCGATGGCCACGATGGCCCAGGACTCACTAACATCTTTCGCCAGTGGATTCCCGCAAATGTCAGTAGTGCCGGGCGGGTAAGTGCCGGTCATGTCTGCTGCGTTTGTGATTAGGCTTGCGACAATATCTTTTCCGGCATCTACTGGCTGTACTCCGTACTCTTCGCGGATGTACGCCGAAAAGATGCAAGGCTCTGCCGGATTGTAGGAGTCATCGGATAGCGCTATCGGGCCAAGCGTGTCATGTATGACTTGAAACGTACCGGCGGAAGAATCCATCACAATGGAAATGCGGCCAGTAGCCGGAATAACGACAGGCGGGCCGCCAACGTTGACGCCTAGTCGGTAAGTCGTCATTTGGACTTCTGGAACGCCGGAGCTAAGTGTTGATGAAATCCGGACTCTGACAATGCCTTCTGAAAAATTACTTGCATAAAAAACACTCAGATAGGCGGAGCAGTTATTCCCATTCATCCCTGCAACATCAATCACAGGCATCGAGTATGCCCACTCGAACGCCTTGACGCCTGAGCTAAAATCAACAGTAGCAGGGCCGGGTGGCGTTAATGTCGGCGCGCAGGCTAACTCCAACCCGCCAGCAGGAGCCGCGCCCGTGAGCGTGTATGTCGCCGTCTGGAAGTTGTCCGTCATCACAGGAACGGCGTCAATCGACGGGACAAGGGCTTGTATCTCCGCAAGTGATGCGTCCATCGGATAGGCGCAAGATACAACCGGAGGATTAAGCCCAACCATAAGCCTGTCACTCATTTCAGGCTCAATGCTCGCATCAACAATCAGGAATCGGTCGCCAACCTTGACGCGAGTTCCGTCAACGAGTGCATCACGGATAGGAATCTCGACACCTGTTGTCGTGCTTTCTGAAACAGTCCGGCTTGTGTCCATTCCGGTTACAGGATTGAACACTGAGGTAATGCGCTCAAGGACAATCGGCTTGCCGTACTGCGTCAACAGCCGGCTTGCAGTCGATGCCATCCGGCCATAGAAGCTCATCAGGCACGCACCGCGAACAGGCCAGACCGGGACAGCAGCAAGCCGACAAGCGCATCAGATGCGCGTGATTTCTGAACCTTGCTGGATGTGCCGGAGGCGTAGCGTACCGTCACCGCGCCGGATACGGTTTCTTCCGTAATCGGGCCGACAGTAGGCGTCGGATTGAACGGGTCGTCGCCTGCGTTTATTTCGAGAAGGATGGCCAGTTGAGCCGCGATGACTTGTCGCGGGATTTCATCCGATGACCATGTGAAGCCTTCGATGACAGCGCCATAACGTGGCCATGCCAGCGGCTGGTCACGCTCAACAGGGATTCCCTTGAAGCGGCCAGCAAACGATTCCAGGTAGTCGGCTGCCTTGATGAGCATGGCATCAGTAGCCGTGGAATCCGCCAGCGTAACGCCACGATTCTCAGCGTAAGCGATAGCATCAGCGCGGGAGACGTAACTGTTTGCGCCTGCCACAATTGCGCCTGTCTCAACAGTCAATGTCATGATGCCCCCGCCGATTAGAAATTAGTGAAACGGAGGGCCGAAGCCCCCCGGTTCGGTAGGTTAGCCAAGCAGGATGGAGCAGTGTTCCGGCTTGATAACCTTGCTGCCCCACGCCAGCGCCAGTTCATAGCGAACCTTGCGGTAGCCGCCGTAGATGGACAGCTCGAAGGACAGGCCGGTGCGCGGGTCGGTGATGGCCATGACGTCGAGCGCGAGGTCGCCTTCTTCCGGGCGTTCCGGCATACGGGTCGCCAGCACGATGGCCGAGCGGTTGAACACCAGATTACGCGGGCCGCTAGCCACGACAGTGATAGCGCGGGTTGCAGCGCCCTGAGCCATCCGCAGGCCGGGAGCGGCAAGCGTGATGGTATCGCCGGATGCCGGGTTGGAACCAGCGAACGACACCGATGCCACGACGTACTGATTCGCGTCGTTGGCGAAGGTAATCACATCGCCAGCGGCCACGACACCCGTACCAGCAGTAGCCAGCGGGATGACGGTCTGGCCGACGGTAAAGGCAGCGTTGGACGAAGTGGCGCTAGCCATCGCGCCAGCGGTCGGGCTGACAATCTGGGCCGACTCACGAATCTGGATGCCAGAGGGAGCGATGAGGACGCCCTGCTGTTGCAGCGCCATGGCCGAGTTATCACGGTCAGCGTTGATGCCGTACAGAGTGTGCAGCTTCGCGCCGGCAGTGGTATCAATCACGGCCTGAATGTCGGAGGTTGCGCCGCCGTTATCAACCAGAATCTTTCGGGCAGCGTACAGGGCCGACAGGTCGGAGCCGAACGGGGTCGTGGTCACAGTACCAGCAGCGCGGCTTGCACGCTTGTAGCTGTTCGCCAGGTCAAGCTCGATCTTGTTGACGAGGGTACGCATGGCCTGAGCGATCTGGTTCTGACGGATGGTCAGGTAACCAGCGCCCTTGTTCACGCCGTCCTGCTCGGAGCCAGACCACGAGAACGGCACAGCGTACTGCTGGTCGATCTTGATTTCCACGTTGCCGATGACCTGGTCGGCTTCAGCCGGGACGGACATGGCAGGGGTGATGCTGGCTGCGACATTGCTGGCCGGTGCAACAGGCACACGGACAGACTGATTCAGGGCAGCGGAATTGACGGATGCGTCAACGGTCACGGCAGGAATCAGGCCTGCAAGTTCACGGGACACCACGTCGAGCGCGGCATAGGCATCGGGGATGAGATTTGTCAGGGTATTGGTAGTCATTGCGGTTTCCTCAACTGGTAATGGTTCCGCCCGACTTCAGATGTTCCATTCGTTGAACGGCATTCATCTGGTCGAACTGGCTTCGGGTTACAGCTTTCTTCGCGGCCCCGCCGCCATTTCCACTACCAGAGGCCCCGCCCCCGGCTGCCTTGCTGGCAGCGATGATCGGCGCGAACGCCTGATTAGCTGTCAGTTCGGACTTGAGGTCATCAATGGTCAGTGCGGATGGCTTGCCATCCTGACCGAGCACGACCGTTACCGGCACGCCGTCCCTGATTTCCATAGACAGTCGCGCCTGGATATGTGGCAATAGTACCGGAGCCGAGCCGGGAATTGCAAGTTCCGCCGCAAGTGTGGTAGCGGTCTGGCCTACAGTCAGCTTCTGTAGCTGCTGCTGGTAGTTCTGCTCGCGTGTCGAGTAGTCGGTCGTGATCTTCGTCATCTTCTCGTCATACGACTTGCGGAGCGCCTCCACATCGCCGGACTTGGCGAGAAGCTCCTCCCGCTCCTTGGCCAGCGCGTCCTCTTTCTCTTTCTGTGCGCGCTTGTAGCCCTTGAGTTCATCAAGCAGCTCGTTGTTCTTCTTCTTCAGTCCGTCGGCATCTGGAATGCCCTCGACCTTGAGTCGGAACTTCCCGTCCTTTTCCTCATACAGGGAGCGGAGCGGTTCGTCGATGGCGTCAAGGTTATCAGCTTCAAGTTTCAACATTGCATTGCCCTCCGGGCGTTGTTGCGGCTCAGCCGCGAATTACAATCCTGCCCGCTCGAAGGCGACAGGCTCAAGAGCGCGCATCTGGTCAAGGGTCAGCGGCTCGAAGTTCTTTCCAAGTGACAGCTCAGCGAATCGCTCTGCGCTGATGCCGCCGTCTCTGAATAGTTTCCCACGGACAGGCCCGATAGCCTCATCCTGGAATGCTGCCGGCTGAGTTTTCAGCCAGTCAAAATAGGTAAGGTTCGCTTCCACCTGTTCGCCGCCTGCTGCGCCCTTGCTGGCCTGTGTTGCGCCCTTGCGGAGAGTGTCGCGGATAAACTTGTTGCTGATAACAGGGACGGCTGCTGACCGGCAGTTAGGATGCAATGGTGGCAGCGGTCCTTTGCCCATCTCGAATACCTGGCCGGATAGAGACTGGCATTGCTGTGTCGTGCGGTTGTCGAGAACAGACACCCATTCATAGGCTTCGATGATGTCCTTGTTCTGTTCCCACATCTCGGAGCGTGCCACTTGCGCCACGTGCTGTACGGCTGTTCTGACAACCGTCTCCGCATTGCGATACGTGGCGTCAATCAGCCCGTCCTTGTACTTGTTGCTGGCCGTCCCGACAACTTCGCTGATGATTTCCCTGTTCGTTTTCCCTTGGAAAAAGCCGAGCCGGATAGCGTTGTCCACTTTGTCGATTGAGCCTGTCACCCATTCGTTAATGAAGGGTTCCAGCATCTTTGCGGTCTTTCCGTTCCCGAGTGGTCGTGCGGTTGCGGCAGCCATTACCTGTGCGGCTGATGGGACAGCGAGTGTTGTATCTGCCACCAGTACGCCGCCTAGTGCGCGGGCTTCAGCGGCTGCGCTGTATTCAGCCAGGTCGAGCAAGTCGGACTGTATCTGTTTTGCTGCGCCGCCGTAGATAACGCGAAGGTCCGAGGTAATGGCAGCCAGTTGTGATTCAGCACGTGCGCGGGCCAGTGTGGTCAGTTCTTCGCGTGCGAGTCGTTCGCGGATGACCTTGGCGGCATCCTTGAGAAAGGTTTCCAGCTTCTTGATGTCGCCTGCCTTGAGCCGTTCGAGCATGACCTGCTGACGGGTAGCGAGGCTGACCAGTGCCGGAGCGGTGGCCATTACAGCGAAAGCCCCGCGCCTTCGAGTTCGTCGATGACCTGTTCGATGGTTTTCTCGCCATCAATAAGGCCGATGCGTTGCAGGAACCGGATAGCGTCCGACTTCGGCATGGTGCCCGATTGCCATGCGCCGACAATGGCGGCCAGCATCTGGGCGTCCCATGCGATGACGGTCAGATCATTGGAGAGACGATAATCTACGGCACCAGCGCCACCCATAAACATTTGCGCCCATAGCAGTGCTTGAGTGTAGGCGTCGGACACATTCTCAGCCGCAAGCGAGACGATGGAGTGTGATACCTCCTGTTCGCCGGATGACTGGGTTGCTGTTTTGACGGCTTCGCCAGGCTGTACCAGTCGGGCACCGAGCATGGCCATGGTTTGTACCAGGTCGGCCAGTTCTTTCTGAATGGCGCTGTCGGCTGAGACGGTGGCATAGGTAAAGTTCGCGCCGGCAGGGAGCAGGAATGGAGCGCGAGAGCCTACGACTACGCCGTTCTTTTCCAGCCAGTCGCGCCAGTCCTCGGTCAATCCGCTGATAACGGGTTGCGGCTGGCCTGCGTAATAGAGCGCGTTGTACCAGTCGGCTCCGAGCTGGTAATGCTTGCGGTTGACGCAGGCGAGGTCGAACAGTGGCGAGCTGTCGATGCTGCTGTCATTATTGACGGCCCCGATGAAGCTAAACGGAATGGATGCCCACGGCTGGCCATTGGCCATGGTCGGGAATGCTTCTGAGACAGGCTCCCAATCTTTGTTCTTGTTCTGCCGCCAGAGTCGAACGCAGTAGCGGCCATCCTCGATAGCGAGTTCGCGCAACTGCTTTACATTTTGCGTCACGAATCCATCAACGGTATCGGCATTTTCAGACAACACTACGCGAGACAGGACGGACTTTCCGCCGATCCTGGTGTGCTGCCAGTTGATGATGTCCTCTGCGTCATAGTGGCAGACATTCGCCCTGACAAGTCCGGCATTCATGTCGGCGATGGAGACAGCGCCATCTGTTTGCGGGAAGTCCACCAGTACCGCGCATCGGCCAGTGGTCAGGACATCTTCAAGCGCTTTCTGGGATTGCTGGTAGATTGACAGGCCGGAGCCATCGCAATCTGTGGCCATGTACGCCAGATTGGTCGGGATGGTGAGTCGTGGCGCTTTGCGAAAGACGGAACCGATGAGGCTTGAGCGAGTGCGCCCGACGATGTTGATATAGAGTGCGCGTTGCAGGTATCGCTGATAGATGGCGTCGAGTTCGCGCTGTGTTTCGCCTGTTGCCACAACAGGGTCAGGGAGCAGGGTCTTTCCGGCTTCCTTGACGGCTGATTCACCCTCGCAGAGTGTATCGACCATCTCCCAATCGGGTAGCGCCTTGGCGTAATCACTGCGCTGAAAATCGACAGACATTAGTACGCCCTCTTGAGGCTGATTCCGATAGGGGTTGCAGGCTTGACGACAGGCATCTCGAACACAATAGGATATCCGGTCGCGTCATTCTGATGGTCGAATCCGCCCGACTTGTCCGGCTCGCCGTTCTTGTCGTAAGCCTGTTGTTCCAAGCATGATACAACAGATGGGCATTTTCTGTCATTAACCCACATCTTACCATTGGTCAAGGCTGAATTGACGGACAGGATGCGGTCTTTTACTCGTGGGTTGCTGTCGTTGACCTTGACGGTAAAGCCTGCCTGTTTCAGTAGGCTGATGTCTGATTCTGAGGCATTGACGGTCTTTCTGCTGTTGCCGCTGGCGTCAGGGTAGATAGTTAGCTTATGGCCTGCGTACCGCTCGTTCAGCGTGTCTATCAAGGCTGGCGTGTCGTATATGCCGGTCAACTCATCGACAGCGTGCCAGCCATTCGGTCGCTTGACGTAGACTGTGCTCGCCATCGCCCCGACGTTGAAGTCCTGCCCGATGAATAGGGGTTCAAGGTCGCGGATAGTCTCGGTTGACCGGCATCGTTCGCGGTCGTAGGCGTTGTATATCGTCCCTGTTGTCAGGTTGACGAACCGGCCCTCGATGTAGGCGTTAACCAGCGCCTCCGGGTAGGATTCTCTGAGGCTGTCGATGTAGTCAGCCGGCAGGAACGGGTTGGAGTAGCTGGGAGCCTGGACCATGCCATAGGCGTCTGTAGCATTCGCCACCCATCGCTCGTGACAGAACCTGAAGCCTTCAGGCGTGGTATAAGCGCTGGCTTGATTGAAAGGGTCTGTCACGCCTTTAGGGACTTGCCGGTTTCGTGCGATAACCTGGTTCCATGCGTGACGTGCGTGTTCCTTTTGCAGCGTGTCAAGCTCGTCACAGTGCGCCTTGTAGGACTCATATCCGACAATGCGCTCGGGATTATCAAGCGTCCTGAGAATGAAGTCACCGAACCGTGGGGCGCTGGTGTAGATGATGTTCTCTGACTTGTTGTAGGTATAGCTGATGCCGTGCTGATCTAGCTTGCTGGTGATGCGTGGGGCAGTGATAAGTCGAATCAGGTCATAGGTTGGCGCGTACAGTGCGAGCAGGATATCGGATGACTCACAGGCATCAATCATGGCGGCATTGGCCATGGCTTCCGACTTGCCGGCCCCGAAGCCTGCACAGAATAGCCGGTACTTGTGCGGCAGGCTCAGGAATCGGGCTTGCGGCTCAGTTGCCCTGATGTTCAGGGTTCGCACTGATGATCTCGATCTGAATCTTTCCGACGGGTGATTCGCCAACCTGAGTTACCTCCGCCTTCACTTCGGCGGGGAGCAGCTTTGTCCACAACTTGTAGAATTCGGTTGGCTCAGACTTAGCCCAGTCTATCAGGGAAGGAACGCCGCCAAGCCCATCGAATGCCTCTTGCAAGGCTTCTTTGACAGCTTTCGTTGATTTGTTGCTAGCGCCTTTTGGCCTGCCCATTCCGGCTGTGCCTTTTGGGCCATACTGCCTATCAGCGCCTATTTTAGGCGTGTCACTCACTTGTCAGCCCCTAGCCTTCAAGATGCCGGCCCTGCCGGTGATGTCACCATCCTACAATATGCCATTGTCTGATGTAAAGAATAAAAAAGCCGGGTGGTGTCCGGCAACTACCGCCCCAGGATTCACAGGACTGGGGAGGTTGGGAGTTGTTGTGGTGGCCGGTGCTGATCTCCGGCTTTATCGGGTTCTTCACTTAACCGATGGTGGTCCAGACCTTATCGCAACAGCCTGCGCATTCACCACACGGCTGGGTTCTGACTTGCCCGTCCGGACGCTTATAAGCGCATAAGCAGAGGACAGAACCCATGCGTGTGATGTCTAGTCTTTCCTAGCAGTCGTGTGGTGGCGGGGTGGCCAGATCCCTCAACTTCACCACAAGGCTACCGGCTCTATCCTGAAAGATGCCCCGCTCTAAGAGTGGGTGAACCTGTAGGCTTGTGGCCTCTCTAGGGTGCCGTCCTTGGCAGGGAGAGGAACTCAGTTTAACACATGCCGTCCGTGGCGTGTGGTGTGGCAGCTGTTAGGCTGCCTTTATTTTTTGATATTCGGACTCGCTAATCTGTCGCTCGCAATACTGAAATCCGCATCCAACCCAATACTTCATTGTGCACCAGAAAGTATTGTTTTTACCATCCCAAGCCATTACAACCATCTTCTCTCTCCCCCGCGACACCATGTCGCTTCCGATGTGGTAATCCTCTCGCAATCCGGCCACGCTGTAAACTACCGTTCGTCGGATGTTTTATCGGTAAAAGTGCTTCCGCACAGTTGGCGGGAAAATTGGGTACGCTCCAAGGGGAGCGTAACCCATATCTTTTCCCGCTGTCAAC